>JAJIBD010012945.1:0-26358 GCA_021461705.1 Cryptotis parvus | reverse complement strand
AATAGATAAATAAATAAATAAATAAATAAATAAATAAATAAATAAATAAATAAATAAATAAATAAATAATCACATGGTTGCCCACCTACAAGATTGTCAAACTCCTCTTCGTCCAAGACCCTGAAAGAACGGTTTAAGGCTCTTCGTATTCCTGGAGCAAGCAAATGCCATTGGGCTACACTGGCACGTGACAGGGACAAAGCGGAAATGTTACTGGCGCCGCTCAAGCAAATCGACAAATAACGGAATGTCAAATGATCAAGTGATCAGTATATTACTTTATATAGTTGAACAATTCTTATATTCCTTCAACTCTAACTCACCTGGCCATCATTAATAATACTTTTAATATATTATAGGTTTTCTAAGATTTTGTTAGGGGCTTTTGCACTGAAGTTCATCAGGGATATAGGTCTGTGGTTTTCTTTTCCGTGATATCTTTGTGCCTAGAAGCAGACTCCCTTCAATTTTTTGTAAGATTTAAAAAATATTATCTGTATTTGATCATCATAGGCTTTTCAAAACTCATTAGTAAAATCTTTTTGGTCTTTGGATTTTGTTTGGGGGGATATATTTTATTTTTTTAAGTATTTTATTATACCACCGTGAAATATACAATTACAAAGATGTTCATATTTGGGTTTTGGTCATACAGCCAGTGTTCCAGCACCCATCCCTCCACCAGTGCCCATCTCCCACCACCAATGTCCCCGGTTCCCTCCCCCTCCCCCAGCCCACCTCCATGGCAGGTTCTTTATTTCTTTCCCTTCCTCTCTATCTCTTTCTCTTTTCCTTCCCTTCCAGATTGCGGATTACAGAACATATATTAAAGGGTTATCATGTGTATCTTTTTGCCTGTATTTAATGCTCAGTTCTAGGTTGGTATTAGTACTTTCAACAATTGTGAGCACACTGTTCCATTTTCTGTCTTACCTAGCCTCTGACTCCCACATGTTTGTGATAATTTCCACCTTTGACAAGACCTCCTGTTACAAGGTCATGTTTCACTTGCCCTTGGATATTGGTATCATAATATGTACATACATATTTATGTTATGCAAATAAATGCAGTCATTCTGTATCTGTCTCTCTCCTTCTGGCTAACTTCACTCAACATGATCTTCTCCATGTCCATCCATTTATAGGCAAATTTCATACTTCATTTTTACCTAACAGCTGCATAGTATTCCATTGTGTAGATGTACCAAAGCTTCTTTATCCAGTCATCGATTCTAGGGCACTCTGGCTGTTTCCAGATTCTGGCTATTGTGAATAATGCTGCTAGGAACATAAAAGTAGGGATGGTGTTTCCTGCTGTGTATTTTTGGTTTCCCAGAGTGGATTCCCAGGAGTGGTATGGCTGGGTCAAATGGGAATTCAATTTCTAGTCTTTGGAGGATTGTCCATGTTGTTTTCCCAGAAAGGCTGTACCAGCCAGCATTCCCACCAACAATGGATGAGTGTCCTCTTTGGGGATATATTTTATTACTCTTTCAATTTTCTTGCTTGAAATTGGATCTGGTTTTCTACTTCCTCTTGATTCTCTCTTGAAAGGTTGCATTATTATGAGAATTTGTTCATTTCTTGTAGATTTTCCAATTATTCATCGAGATGATCACAGTGGTCATAGAGATGCTTATACAGATGCTCTCTTATGGTCTTTTGGGTTTCTGTAGTATTATCAAACTGATTTTTTATTTCTTTTTTGAAGTTTTGTCTTTTTTCCTTTAGTTACCATTACTAACATTTTGTCCTTTTTTCAATACTTTCAAATAACTAGCTCTTGATTTCACTGAGTTTTTGTATAGTTTTTAGATTTCCAGTTCATTTTCTTTCTACTTTAGTTTGAATTATTTTCTTCATTATTTCTTGGGTTTTGTATAGATTTTTCTTTTTTCTCAATACCTTAAATAAAGGTTAGATGGTTAATTTGACAATTTTTCTTGTTTCATGACATGAACCTAAATTGCTATGACCTTTCCCCTTAGAACTGCTTTTGCTGCAACCCAAGGAGTCTCATAACTGTGTACACATTTTTTTCTTATTTGAAAATATTTTATATTTTTTTCTTGAAATTTCTTCATTGACTCCCCATTTCTGCTAAAAAGCATGCTGTTTAATCTCCATATATTTGAGTTTTATTCAATAATATTTTGGTCGTTGATTTCTACCATTATGACTAGAAAGGTTACTTGAAATGATTTCAATTTTTGTGAATCTATTAACATTTGTTTTGTCCCCCAACATGTTGTACAGCCTCAAGAATGTTTAATTTGCACTTGAGATAAATATTCAGTTTTTTGAGGACACATGGGCTTTATGTATATCAATCAAATTTATCTGGTTTAATTCCTCTTTTAATATTGTTTGTTGATTTTTTTGTCTGATTTGTCCATTGATGATGGTAAGATATTAAAATTCCTAAAATTTCCTACATTATTGTGTTGATGTCAATGCTATTATTTTTAAATACATATGTATATATATGATATATGATATATAATATATCATATAAAATAAAATATATAAATGTATATATAATATATATTTTTGCCACACCTGGTGGTGATCAGGAATTACTACTGGCTCTGTGCTCACAGATCACTCCTAGTGGGAGTCAGGGGACCATACAGGATGCCAGTGATGAAGCCCTGGTTGCTGTGAGCAGCTCTGCCCACTGTACTATTATTGTTTTGGCTCCCCAATAACTTTTTATATTTTTATGTGTCTTCATTTGTTGCATATATCTTTTAATGGTAGAGTGATCCTTTGATCATTATAAAATGGCATCCTTATCTTTTATTACTATTTTTTGCATAATCTATTTTATCTGAAGTATGGCTGTCCAAGCTTTCTTAAGGTTGCCATTTGCTTGAAGAATTGTTTTCAGTCTTCTACTTTGAACCTAATCTTATTTTTGGATCTGAAATGAATATCTTATAGACATAGAAATGTTGGTATCTTCTTCTCAAGCCAACCACTGTGTGTCTTTTTGACTGGTGAGCTCAGGCTACTGACATTTAGAAAATCATTTAAATAAAATTGTTTGTTACCATTTTATTATGTGTGCTTCTTTGAGGCCTAATTTTTTGTGTGGTATTTGTGTTCTATATTTCTCTCTTGTTTATTTCTTTCTTTATATTTTTGTTCTGAGGCTTCCTTGAGGTTTACACAGGTTCTAAATTCATAGCTTATTTTAAATTGAAACCAAGTTAATTTAATACTCATTCTAAGATTTCACATTATTATTCCCTTTTCTCTTCCTCTTCCGTTGTAGGTATCTTGCCTTGACTAGGTGTTTATTTCCCCAGTTCTATAGAAGTCTTTCTTATATTCCCTATCCAGCTGATTTATAAAGATAAATTTTCTGTAACTGTTGTTTGTTTATCATTCTCTTTCAATTCTGAGATAACCTCACTTAGCAGACTTTTCTTAGTTGGAGTCCTTCTCATTTAGAACTTTTTAATAAACCATGACATTCCTTTCTGGCCTATAGAGGTTCTTCTGAGAATATTCTAATGGCTTTTTGAAACTATTTTTCCATTTTCCAGGTTGTCTTCTATGTAGATCAGTTCTTATTTTGGTGGATTTTCTGTGATCACGGAGGAGGTAAGAACAGACTCATCCTATCCTGTGATCCTCAACCTGTCTCTCGTCTTGGTGCAGCTGGGGGAACTGGAACTCGGCTCTCCCCCTAGCTCAGCTAACCATGAGGCCCCAGGAGGACAGATGGGTTTTGGGAGTGGGCCCATCGCCTTGGGGGGTCCCGGAAGCAGCCAGATGAGACACACCCACCACATTAGCCGCCATTTTCGCTGTCTGGATGCTGACCATGAGGCCCCTAAGTCACATGGCCTCTTGCAGCCACGCCAGTCCATCAAACTAGTGGAAACAGTTATGACCTTTAACGTACTGCAGTCTACAATGTGTAGGAAGGTAGGCGGGAGGGAGAGATAGAGAGGAGAGAAAAGATATACAGAACCCGCCAAGTAGTTGGGGGTGCGGGAGGGGGAGGGAGGTGGGGACATTGGTGATGGGAGATGGGTTCGGTTGGAGGGATGGGTGTTGGAACACTGTAGAACCAAAACTTCGAGCATGAGCATATTGCAATTGTATGTCTAAAAGTGGTGTAATAAAATTAAAATTAAAAAAAAATAATAAATGTGGCAAATATTAACAATTAGTGAATCCAAATAAAGAACAGGTAAAAAAAAAGTCTTGGGACTGCTTATTATTATATAAGTATATAATAATATAACTTTCAATGCTGATATACAATGTTTAAATTTTTTGTTTTAGAATTTGATATCCCTTTAAAAGTTATCTCAAAAACTTGGACTATGTTGAGGGAACTTGAATGCAATTCAAAACAAAAGGAATTTTATAGATGTTTATATAAACGTATATGCCTAGGAATACCATTATTGATTTTTGTTTGTGTTCTAAAACAGTCTGATATTTTGTGAATATTATAGTAATACTATCATACTCTAAAGACTGTAAGGGCCTGGAGTGATAGTACAGTGGAGAGAAGGGAGGGCACTTGCGTTGTATGCGGTCAACCCACATTCTATCCCCAGCATGCCATATGGTCCCCCAAGCAATGCCAAAAGTAATTTCTGAGTGTAAAGCTAGGAGTAATCCCTGGGCATCGCTGGGTGTGACCCAAACAGATAGATAGATAGATAGATAGATAGATAGATAGATAGATAGATAGATAGATAGATAGATAAAAATATAAAGACTGCAAGAGTAGTCTAGAATGCAAGGGTATTGAACTGTTCCATCATTTCTGCCATTGGCCTAACTGCCATGGAGAAAGATAGGTAATAATGATCTTCCTAGGACAAAATCCAAGATACCAAAAGAAAATAAAGCTCCACATTGTTTGGAAGTAATGACAGTCCCTATAAAGAGAACACAGTAGTCTGCAGGATCCCAGCCTCACACTAACAGACTATTGCCTCACACTAAGAGACTATTGCCAAGAGGCAATGTGTGCAGCATCAAAGTTCATGGGAGATAAATACCTCCCTGCTCTTCCATCACCACTGCTGAGAAAGCAATCAAAGGAACTCTGAGTTTAAATCAGTTGTGATCATTGGGTTCTGCCACCCTCAGAGGGTGGGCAGCCACTGACCATGCTAGAGTAGCATGACAAAATGGAGAAGGAGACTGAGTTCAAGAAACTGCTGATTGCATGGGTTTCTTGACCTCTTTGAGATGTAATATCTGTATCTTATAGAAGACAGACCAAAAGAAACATCTCGTGGTGGTAAAGGAAAATATGTATGCAAAATGCATAGCAGCTTCTAACTCATAATGAGCACTTAGGAAATGTACATTCTCTTTTACCCATGATCCCATTCCCTTAATTTTCTAGGAAAATATTTATCTTTTACAAAGTCTGACTTCAGGAGCATTTTTTTCCCAATAGCATTGCTATTTACTTTAAATCTTTTGAATAGTTAAAGTCTATAGTTATCTTCCAGTTACTCCCCCAGAAATAGATACTTTTCCTGAATCATGAAAAGTAACTGAAAGGGGGGAAATTCTCCATTAGTTGAGCAGATGACCTATGTCAGTATTGCACAAGATAAGCAGATCATCATTAAACATAGAAGAATCATATTAAAATTTAGAGAAATATCATAGTACTCATGGGGTGGCATAATTCAACACAAAAGTCTGTCATTAACTTGGTGACATGCCAAGTTGCAAAGGATAATCAAAACTTGTTTTTATTTATTAAATAAAGGAAATAGTCATCAAGCTTAATGTCTCATAGACTGTTTAGGCCTGGATAATTGGTATGAGAGATTAATATATAACTTCTCATATCTTCCAAACTTTTTTGTTTTTGCCAAGAGTGTAGATGGGACTCCCATCTCTAAAAAAGTAACAGCGCCAAAGAGAAAGAAAATCACCCTGGAGAAGAAGCTCTGTGAAAATAAAATCAATAATTTTGCTCCTGAGAAAACTATCATCCTTACCCAAGAAGGGGTAGAAAGGTCAAACCAAGCTAACTTGTGTGATAAATGAGTTTATACAGTAGCCTACTGACCAGTCAATTAATTGACTGCTCTAAGTATGATACTGCATGATCCTACAGATTTTTCCTTTTCATAATCTTAAAATTCAGTTGTGCATATAAGGCAACTGAATTGTACAAGCATTACCCTCTGCAGCTGAGGCACAACACTATTTGCCATGTTCATTATTGTTATTACTATTACTTCTGACTTGTATCGTTCCCAAATAATTTTAATGACACCTTTTTCTTTTTAAATTTGTATATAATTTCTAGTCATGCAAGAACAAAAACAATATTTGTTTTTGTTTTACTACCACCATGGGACATTCAAAATCTCACAGAAAACCTACAGTTGCTGTTGCTCCCCAAATTACAAATGCAAAACATTTCTGAATTAGAAACTGTCCAAACACACTCTCTCTCTCTCTCTCTCTCTCTCTCTCTCTCTCTCTCTCTCTCTTACATATACCTAAATGTTCATTCTTAGATTTACTAGTTGTACGATGTAGGTATTGCCCATGGAGTCACGAGTAGCACCCGAAGGAGAGAGTTTCCTGCATGGTTGATGTCACATGGTGGAGGAGAGAGGTAGGAGCAAGCACATGAAGACTATTAACACAAATGGGGAAATGCACGTAAAGTCAGAAACTACATCATCTCAGGAAATGTGGGTGAATGCGCACCTTTTCCTCTGCCATGCTAATTTAGATACAGTTTTCCCAAAATAATCCCTAAAGTCCACTTCTTGGGGCTTGGAATAGTCAACAAATTTGTTGTCAAGCAGGTAAGCTTAGAGTTCCTCTTGGTCTTCTTTTGCTAATTCTTTTTGTTCTGTTCAGGTTTGCTCCAGGCTCTGAACTCTGGGATCTGAATTTCTGGCAGGGCTCCCTGAGGGAACAACCTTGGCGGATAGTAAGACAAGTTCTCTACCCTTCATCCCTCTTGCTCCAGCCCTCTTGACAGTCTTAGTATGACCTTTGTTTCTTGCAGCAGTGAAACCTCTCCTACCAGGGGATCCAGCCATGCTCAGTGTCTGGAATTCTGCATCTAATGTTTTTTAGGCTAGGATTCCAAGAAGGTTCTGTGTCTCAAGGTTTACATGACTCTGGGCTATTTTAGATTCCAGACAATTTCTTTCTCCCAATATATAATACCAGGGCCCCCCTCATCTCTCTGCCTGCAAAAGTATTCGGAAGGTGATGATGGCCTTGAACTAATTTTCATGAGCTTCCTATCTCGTATAAGAGTAATTAACAGACAGAACAGATCTGCAGTAGAGAACAGTCCACAACTATGATGAAGCAATGCAACCTGGACATTTGCTTCCTAAGAAAGGCCAGAGAGGAGAGGACAGTCAAAAGTTAGATGAAATCCTCATAAAGTTCTCACGAAGGAAGTTGTTGGTGAACTCAAAAACTGATCCTGAGCTTAGAATCTCTAAACTAAAGACCTAGAATCTTCAAAGTGTATATCTAAAGGGAATTAGCAAACAGTAAAAGGTGATGACTTAACAGTTATCACCACCTTCTTCCCATTTGACTGCTCTAAAGATGCCAGTAATCTCTGTGAACAATATATATCAGACTAACCATTATCCCAGCTTAAAATCCTCCAAAATGCTTGCCCTTGAAGCAGAACAAGAGTCAAACTCCTGCCTGTGGTTAAAGCCCTCGTCAATGTCACCATCCTTCTGCTCTCACACCTAATACTTCCCATTTGTTGTTATGCTCTTGCAGTCTCCCCAAGCCCAGTTCTTTCTACTCTGAGCATTTGTTCTGGCTGCCCCATCTGCCATGAACACTCTACTGTGTGACCCTCTTTCAACTTCTGCATTGAAATCCTTCAGTTATCAATTCACATGTCAACTCCACAACTTTTCCCTGACTGCCGACCCATGTTTTGTTTTTTTTTTGGATCACACCTGTAAGTACTCAGGATTTACTCTGAGCTCTGAGCTCCTGACAGTGCTTGGGGAACCCTATAGGTTGCTGGGGATAGAACCCAGGTTGGCCGTGTGCAAGGCAAGTGACCCACCTGCTGTAGTCCTGCTCCAATCCCCTGCCCACCCATGTAACTAAAGAAGCATCCGAATAATTTAATCTCCTATAATTTAATCTCCTATTTCAACCCAAAGTGATCTCAGCATACATCTCATTTCTTCCCCTGTCCTTAGAATATAATCTTCAAATACAAGGATACTTGCTCAACTAAATATCCACAGTGCTTAGAATTAGGTATAGTAGGTATTTAATACAGCGTTGAAAGGATGGGGGAAAAGGATACGTGTTGTACCTTATATAATAAATACACTACTACAACTCTGATACTCTGCATGGCCTTCACAGTTATATATGCCCTTCATATTACAGAGAGAGAAATTAGAATCAAGAGGGATTCAACCCCTTACCCAGCTTTTCACGGTTCATTTCTGTATACCATACCAATGATTACTGGAGAAAATACATGTATTTCCAACCATTTAGTTCAGACACAGAGAAACCTCAGTGTCCATGTTTACATATACACAAGTGATTATTAAACAGGCACAAAAATGAAGAAAGTGCATCATTTGCTGCAACCCAGATGAGACTTGAAGGCACTCACGCTACATCAAAATAAAATAAAGGCAAGTATTATGTGATCTCACTTACATGTGAAATGTAAACGAAAAAAGGAACTCATAGAAAGTGACAACAGAATTGCTGTTACCAGATGCAGGGTTGTTAGGAAGAGGAATGGGACAAAGGTGGCCAAAGATGGAAAACTCCCATATTGTTGCTCCACCCAACAATGACTAGTAATGATGCAAAAGGGATGAGTCTAAAAGCTGCCTAAGGGGAAATATCTGGGTATTTGTTTGTTGTTGGATTTTTGTTTGTTTTTTGTTTGTTTTGTTATTGATGCTAAACTCAGGACCTAGAAGAAGTAAGGCATAAATTCTACACATCCCTACTCCCATCCTAGGAGTTCTGATGCAAATAAAACCATCACGCTATATGCTTTAAATCTATACAGTCATACATGACAATTTTTTAAAAAAAATTTTATTATACCACAGTGAGACATACAATTACAAAGGTGTTCATAATTGGTTCTTGGTAATACAATATTCCAGCACCCCTCCCTCCACCAGTGCCCCATTTCCACCACCAATGTACCCCCCCCCCCCACCCCCCCCCCAAGGCTGCCCCAATAGCAGGTAGCCCCGTTTCTCTCTTTCTTCTCTCTCTGTCTCTGCATCTCTCTCCCCTCTTATTTTACCCATTGTGGCTAGCCCTGCAGATAATTAGAGTTTATCACTTAAGTCTCTTTGTGTATATTCAATGGTGAGTTTTAATCTGCCATTACCATTTCCCACACTTAGTAAAACACTGGTATCTATTTATATCCTATTAATGAATGCAGTCATTCTATATCTGTCCTTTTCCTTCTGACTACCATGTCTATCCATTTGCAGGTAAATTTCATAATTTCGTCTTATTTCAGTAAAACTCAAATAAGTATTTCATAATGCCCCAAATTTTAACAATATAATTGCCCCAAATCCTAAAAACTGCTGTGACTTATTAATTATTAGACAGCCAACAAAGAACTGCAGTTCCTTTTTTTTCCTTACAATTGCAAAATATATTGACATCCTATTTATCAGGTACTTGGCTGTTGTAACTAAGTGAGTTTTTCAAATGACTATGGCCCACCTGTTAAGTGTCAAAACTTCATTTATTTACCTCATGTTTGGTTAAGATATTTCTTTAAAGTGTTGTATATTTCTCAGTCCTTTCAATTTGTGTATTTAGTAGAAAATAATGTTTCTGAGTAACATGATAAATCTTAAGAGACATCAGTTGTTATTCTCACTAAAAATAATTTTCTATTTCTCATTATAGAGTTTGCTATATTCTGTGTAGCTGCTAGTGCTACACAGAAAAAAAAAAATAACTTATTGTTCACAATTTAATAAGAATTTCAGACCAGAGCGACAGTACTTGCCTTGCATGTGGTCAACTTGGGTTTGATCCCCAGCACCACATCCCTGAGCCCATCAAGAGTGTTCCCTGAGTGCAGAGCCAGGAGTAAACCTGGAGTACCATAAAGGTGCGCCCCTCCCTCCCACCCCTAAAAAAAGAATTTCGGTGATCTCAAGGGAGTATTTAATCAAGTACAGATCCCTGTGTGCCACAAAGCTGCCCTCTCCCTTATAGAAAAGTGTCCTTATATGCAGAGATTTACAATAATTTATTTGAAGGGAGTAATGCCTTTAAGGCCTAGTGAGTATAAGACTCACTGTTTTAATATGGACATTCCTCCAAAGACTAGAAATTGAACTCCCATTTGACCCAGCCATACCACTCTTAGGAATATACTTTGGGAAGCCAAAAATACGCCAGCGGAAACACCATCCCTACTTTTATGCTCATAGCAGCATTATTCACAGTAGCCAGAATCTGGAAACAACCAGAGTGCCCTAGAATCAATGACTGGATAAAGAAGCTTTGGTACATCTACACAATGGAATACTATGCAGCTGTTAGGAAAAAATGAAGTTATAAAATTGGCCTATAAATGGATGGACATGGAGAAGATTATGTTGATTGAAATTAGCCAGAAGGAGAGAGACAGATATAGAATGACTGCATTTATTTGCATGGCATAGATATATATGTGCATATTGTGATGCCAATATCCAAGGTCAAGTGAAACATCACCTTGTATCAGGAGGTCTTGTCAAGGGTGGAAATTGTCGCAAATGTGTGGGAGTCAGAGGCTGGGTAGGACAGAGAATGGAACAGTGTGCTGACAATTGTCGAGGGTACTAGTGCCAACCTAGAACTGAGCATTAAATACAGGCAAAAGGATACACATGACAACCCTTTAATGTATGTTCTGTAGTCCATAGTCTGGAGGGGAAGGAAGGGGAGAGAGAGAGAGAAAGGGAAAGAAATGGGGAACCTGCCAGGAGGCGGGCTGGGGGAGGGGGGAGGGAACCGGGTAATTGGTGGTGGGAGATGGGCACTGGTGGAGGGATGGGTGCTGGAACACTGTATGACCAAAACCCAGGTATGAGCTTTTTAATTGTGTATCTTTGTGATTGTGTATCTCATGGTGGTATAATAAAATACTTAAAAAAAGACTCACTGTTTTAAGAACTTTTTATACATTATCATACATGATCCTGAGAAACCCTATGAAATTCATTTAGGACTTTATGGCTTCACATAATAAAGCATCCCAAGTAACCTAACCAAACACTGGTTCTGTTTTCTTATATTTCACAAAGGTTCAGAGTTAAGAAAATAAAAAATGTGTGAAGAGCTTTTACAATTTGTTTTAATTAGGTATCTACAGAGTAACAGATCCAATAGGATAATATATATATATATATATATATATATATACATACATATATATATAAGGGATTGTGTATATAGGGCACTTTAAGATGAACACACATAAATGTATGCACAGCAACTTTACTTACAATAACCAATAAATAGGCAACAATAACCAAAATATCCATCAACAGACATGGATAAATATTTGTCAAATGAATGTCCAGAATGGCAAATCCAGGAAGGAAGGAAGGAAGGAAGGATGGAAGGAAGGAAGGAAGGAAGGAGGGAGGGAGGGAGGGAGGGAGGGAGGAGGAGGGAGGGAGGGAGGGAGGGGGAGGGAGGAGAGGGAGGAAGGAAGAGAGAGAGAGAGAGAGAGAAAGAAAGAAAGAAAGAAAGAAAGAAAGAAAGAAAGAAAGAAAGGAAGGAAAGAAGGAAAGGAAGGAAGGAAAGGAAGGAAGGAAGGAAAGAAGGAAAGGAAGAAAGGAAGAAAGGAAGGAAAGGAAGGAAGGAAGGAAGGAAGGAAAGAAAGAAAGAAAGGAAGGAAGAAAGAAAGAAAGAAAGAAAGAAAGAAAGAAAGAAAGAAAGAAAGAAAGAAAGAAAGAAAGAAAAGAAAGAAAGAAAGAAAGAAAGAAAGAAAGAAAGAAAGAAAGAAAGAAAGAAAGAAGAAAGAAAGAAAAGAGAAGAAAGGAATGTAAGAAGAAGAAAGATTAGGTGAGTGGTTACTGTTGAGGGAAAAAGAGCAAGGAAAGAGGTTACTAGTGAGTTTGGAGGGTTTTTTTGAGGGGGACACCATCATTCAGAATTACATAGTTGTGCTGGCTTTACACCTATATGCTGTACTTTTAAAACATTGAACTTTATGGTATGTAAATTATATTTCAGTGGTTATTAAGAAGAGTATATGGCCCTAAACATTATGCATGATATTTTGATAAGTTTGGGTGCTTCTTTTCTTTCTTTTCTTGCTCAACTTCTACAAATATGTCAGCTCATTGGTGTAACTACATAACAAGCTATAGATAAAGGAACAATTTCAGAACTAAAGTAGAAATCAGACCACAGGGGCCATGGAAGAGGTGAAGCGTTCCCTTTGGTTCGAGTGCTTGTCTCTGTTCCTCGGGTTTCTATAATGCTCCAGAACTTCCTGTAGACCTATATTTGTCCTAAAATTCAATTTGAAGAGATACTAGTCAAAGCCATTTTTGTAGAGACAGATAATGTGTATCTGTGCCTCATATTTAATCCGAGGAACTGGAACAGGTCATCTGAAAGTATTAGAAAGCGTCCAGAGTTGTTTAACGCTCTTTGCAGAGACCTAGCAATGGGGATAGATATGTTGAAGAAACCAAATTGCCTAGAGGTGCTAAACACTTCTGTAGATAGAATTCTTGGTTCTATATGTTAAAAATAAAACAACCTTCAATGTCATTCACAGGCTTTGGAGAGGAACTGAAATGAGCTAAAGCCCAGTGAGAAGGCTAGAGACGTGGAGCAAATGAAGATAGAGTAAAAGCTCAAATAAGTGACTCATTTCAGGAAAAAAGGACAGAAAAGGGAATAACTTATAATGAGCTACTGTGCCAAACCAGGCTCCTGGGAAAGCTCTGCGTCACCCAGAAGAGAGGGGCTACAGACAAGGTCTTCTAGAGGCTTCTCCCAGCCCAGGAAAAGAAGATCTGAAACAAGCTACCCTGCTGTTTGCAAATTAGAACTAACACAATGTAAAATTATTCACTATAAAATAATAAAGTCTTCATAACCAAAATGGAAAAAATGTAGATTCTAGAATGACTATTAAAATCTTCATTTCAATCTGATATATAGGAACTTTATAAACTTTATAAACTGGGGTTTTATATGGTACTGAAGAGGCGCTTGTAGCCAATAAACATGACCTGACTTTGGAGTCAAGCACAAGCTGGAATTAAAGGAGCTTTTTATGGTCATGTAGACATCGCTCATGAAGTCCAGGAGGGTAATGTTTCTGCAAATGAAACAACTTAGAGAATGGCGCAGCCAAAAGACAAAAAAATGGAACTTCCTGACAACTGTACCCAAGCAGAGAACTCTGACTACTTGGGTTCTGATTAACTCTGGAGAATCATCTGTCAAAAAGGTTTAATATTGGTTTAGGAACCAACTAATACAATAAAGAGTTTACTTACCATGAAATGAGAAAAAAATAGGTCAAGATAATATTTTTTCAGGTTAGCTTTTTTTTATCTGATGAACTAATCCTATTTCTAACAGTATATGCTTCATAGATCTGGTCTTTAAACGTCCCTTCTACTGTATTCTAGGAGAGCCAGTGGAGGGGGCCAGAGAGAGACTTCTTCGGAAAAAAGTGAAGTAACTAGACACTGGTGGTGGGCACAGTGCAACAGCACTGCACGTATAAAGCACAAACATCAGTTCCATTGCTAAAACATAAATTAATAAAATATCCTCTGTGATAATATTAAATAAAATAAAATAAAATAAAATAAAGGAGCTTTGAAAGACCCCCAAGAACTTTAGAAATTCCTTCTTTGAAATACTGCTGCTCTATACCTCGAGGAAAAGAGAGATTGCAGAAATCCCTAATTATGGGGCCGGAGCAATAGCACAGTGGGTATGGTGTTTGCTTTGCATGCAGCGGACCCAGATTCCATCTCCACATGGTACCCAGAGCACCACCAGGAGTAATTCCTGAGGGAAGAGCCAGGAGTAACCCCTGAATGTCACTGGGTGTGACCCAAAGAGCAAAAAAAAATCCTAATTCTATGTATGGATAGAACAGTTCACAGAAGCACAGTAAAGGTTGCATAGAGCAGTGATGGAGATGGCATCGAGAGCCCTCCTCTAGGTGCAGACTGCTGGTGGAGCTGCAGCATCCAACATGCTCACGGCATGCCCAAGGCCCCAGGTTCAGTACCTGACAATAATGATTCTCCAATAACCATCACTGTGTATCCTTGGGGACCCCCAGCTTCTGGGAGGCCTCACATATTCTCAGAATATGAAGTTAGTTGGTTAATAAAAGATATTGAATCATAGCAGATCATCATTATAAATTAAAATAATGGCTTCTAGCCAATGTTTTCATTGTTACTACAAATGTGATCACAACTGTAATCATTTACCTAAACAATAATCACTTCACTTGTCTCACTTGTCTTCCCTATTGCCCATCGATTTGCTTGAGGAGGCACCAGTAACATCTCCTTACTTCCTGTTGCATGCTATGTAACCCAAGGGCATCTGCTTGCACCAGGAACATGAAGAGCCTCAAACCATTCACTCAGGTCATGGGAATGAGGTCTATAATTGTTACTGGTTTTTGGCATATCATATATGACAAGGGTAGCTTGCCAGGCTCTGCTGTGCGGGTGGTATACCATCAGCAGTAGGCTCTCATCTTGTGCATTTACCGATGAAAGGCAACAGGGAGAGATCAGCTTTTCTCTTGGGTGAAGCTCTGAGGAGTTGTGGGGTCCAGATGTTAAAAATGGCAGCTCTCATGGTGTGGTGGTTCCTCTGGCTTTTTGTGAGGCTCTATTGGGATGGCGGGCTGGGGCTAGAATTCCTCCCAGATGCCTCATGATCAGCTGAGCATAGGGAGAGCAGGTAGCAGCTCTGCCCCATGTATCCGTGTCTTGGTTCAAGCATATCTGGGCTTGAAATAGCCGCTGCAGGCTGGGACTCTGAGGAGCAGGGCTTGAGATCGACTTTTCTCTTGGGTGGAGCTCTGATGAGCTGTGGGATCTGGATGTTGAAAATGGCAGCCATTAGAGCCCATTTCAAGCCCAGGTATGCTTGAACCAGAGACACAGATACATGGGGCACAGCTGCTACCAGCTCTCCCTATGCTCAGCTGATCATGAGGCATCCGGGAGGGAAGGTGGAGTTCTAGCCCTGGCCTGCCATCCCAATACAGCATTGCAAGAAGCCAGAGGAACCCCCTCACCATGAGGGCCACCATTTTCAACATCTGGACTCCAGGCTCGTCAGCTCCATCCAAGAGAAAAGCCAATCTCAAGCCTTGCTCATCAGAGTCCCACCCTCCAGCAAAGCCTATTTCATGCCCAGTTCTGCTTGAACCAGAGACACAGATACATCGGGCAGAGCTGCTACTGGCTTTCCCATTTTCAAACAATAATAATTTTTTAAAAATAAAATAACTGTATTTTGCCAAGCTTTTGAAATTAGGTTCGGGTTTTTCCTTCGAAAGTTGGTTCTGTTACATCTCTCTTGCATAAAACCACACCCACTGTACAACCTTTAGTCTTCCTAGTTATCATTTCTTTTTAAAAGACATGAAACGCCTAAAGACACCTGCTGAATAAAGTAAGTACGGAATCCTTCCCGTTTTCATAATTGTCTTCCTTCTAATCATTTCCTGGCAAGTTACTCTTATTGAATCTTTTCAAAAGATTTATCCAAGTTTTCAAAGAAATAACTCTTTGTTATTGCAGTCATATTTCATATGGTTAATTTAATTTATTAATAAAAATGATGGCTTGAACTGGTATGAAACTAGTTAAAGAACGAACAGTCTGATTCTTGGTACATACAAAACTCAACTGGTATAATAGAAGTGCCCAGAGCTTCTTGAGAGCTGTCCCTGGGCTGTGGGTGCTCAGGTGCAACAGGTGTGTGTCTGTATGCCTCCCAGGACCAGTGTGAATTCAGACCACTTAGAGCTGGTCTAAGCCCTGGCTTCTACAACTGAGGGGCACCATGACCAATTAGGTTGTGCAAATGAATGTCAGGGGTGTGAAGGGGGCATAAATTTTTTTAAATATGTTTTAAAATAAAATTGTATGGCTTATTATCAGTAAATATTTGGTCTATATACCTATGTAATAAACTTACATACATAGGATGGCATAAAAAATTCTCAGGTGAGAGCCTGGGAGAGTATAGGAAGTAAGGAGCTTGCCTTACATGTAGCCAACTCAGGTTCAATCTGGGCCACTGTATATGGTCCCCTGAGCACCTGCATAAGTAATTCCTGAGAACAGAGCCAGGAGTAAGTCCTGAGTATTTCTGGGTATGCTCCAAACCCATCACCCAATTTTTCCCCCCTCGGACAAAGAAATGTCACTTATAGAAAAACTTAAGAAGCCTCCTCATACCATTAGTGCTTCTCCTCCTTGCTGAGTGATCGCTCACTTGCCAGCCCAGGCACCAGTTTCCTTATGGCCAGTACACACCGATCATACTTAGTATCTCCATGGATTCAGTACCCAGTGGGTGTAGATGTTCATGGAGTCGCTCAGTGTGAGTCTGTATCTGTGGCTGAGTTGGAAATATAGATGAAACCATTCTTCAAATCTGAAGGCTGGATAACCACAGAAACAGTTGCCACCCTCAAAAAGTTATTTGATCAGAATATGAGGATGCTCTGACAGCAGGTACTGGCACAGCAAGAGTACCCATTCATTGTTCCTTCTGCCGCAGCTGAGCCTGAACTTGCAACTAACTTTGCCCTGAGAGGTGAGGATGGAGGGCAGCAGGTTAGGGGAGAGACTACGAGAAATAAAGGCTTGTGCATTGAATCAGACAAACTTGATATCATTTCCTATCTTCCTTGATATCTGTGTCATTTAAACTAGGAAAGGTACAGCTAGTTTTCTTCTTTTTTTTAGTGTTTTTTTAATTGAATCACAATGCAATAGACCGCTACAAAGCTGTTTATGATTGGGTTTCAGTCATAGTGTTCAACACTCATCCCTTGACCAGTGCACCCTTTGCAACACCAATGTGCCCAGTTTCTCTCAGTTTTCTTAACCATGTGACAGTATGTGACCTCAGCCCTTCTGAAGCACCATGCTCTGAGTAACCAAGCCCACAAGTTGCTAGTGTCTCTTTGCTTTATTTTTCGAAGCATGACATTGCTGAGCAATTACCCTGGGTTTAGCATGCATAAGGTGTAGGAGAGGGGAGCTATTGGGCCACACCCAGCAGACTTCTGGGCCTTTTCCTGGCTCTGTGACCCCAAAAAGGGGCGCAATAGAACTGTATCTAGTGTCAGGGATCAAACCTGGGTTGAGAGGATACAAGGCAAGCACTTTAACCCCTGCACTATCTCTCCCCTGTCCCTGGGCATTAGTTTTTGAAAGGTTAAATGTGAAAACCAAGAGAAACGGGAGTCCAAAAACATGTTGGATGAAATTTGTGAGATCCCCAATTATTAAGAACAGAATAAGGCCGGAGTGAAAGTACAGCATGAAATGTGCTTGCTTTGAACCTGTCCCACTGTCATCTATGGTCCATTCCTGGCATTGCTTGAGATTTCCTGAGCCTACCAGGAGTGATCCCCGAGTAAAAAGCCACAGGTGAGCCTTGAACACCACAAAGTGTGGCCCCAAAATAAAAAAAATATTCAGAATAATGTATATAAAGAAGAAGTCAACAACAGAGAGAAGATTCACATTTCAGAGAGGAAATAGACTTAAATAAATTTGTCATGGGCTGGGAAGATAGCTCAATGGACTGGAGTACATGCTTTGCAAGCACTAGGCTCAAGTTTTGACATCATTACTGCATATTCCCTGACCCATCTTTGAGCATCATAACTTCATATTCCCTGGGCCAAGTTTAAGTATCATCACTGCATATTCCCTGGCCCAATTTTGAGCCTCATCACTGTATATTCCTGGTTTTCCATCACAGGCAGCATTGCTTTACCAAATTGGTACTAAACTATCAGTTTTCATAGCAGAATTCAAGATCATAGCACTGGGAGTGGCCCTCGGCTCCTTTTGGAGCCTCCCTATCACATTCCCTCCTCCCAAAATTTAAGTCATTTGGAAAATGTATATGAAATAGTTAAACCAAAACACCCAGTCCTGAAGGTCTCTTGGTACTCTGTGAGAGAAAGAAGAGCTTCCAGGTCACAAGTTATTTCAATCCTTTCCCCCAGATTCCTTGGTTATCTTTATCAAACCCTTTCAGTTCAGCATGACTGCTCTATCATCCCAGGAGAGGCACCACTTTATGCTATTTTGTATTCATTCATCTTTTTGTGCATCATCAGAGAACACAACTCCAGTTGCTTAGATATTTGCACATTTTGAAGGGAAAGTTTCTTGCTTGGCTACTACTACTTCTGGTAGTAACATCCTACAAACTTCCTAGCACCACAATTCCTGGCAGTAACCCAGTGAAGATACAGCTTCTGTCCCAGAAAGGAAGTCCCCCAATAGTTCCTACATGGATGTTTCTCTTCCTAACCTACCTCTGATCTTGAGACATCTTGGGTCACATTTGATATGTTTCCTGCACTTTCGTCAACCTGCCTTGTCCACAAACCTCTGTGACAGGTTGAAACAAAGCCATTTCTATTCTCTATCCTGGTCTTATGCACCTGCAAAGTCTGGTTTAATAACATATCTACAGAGTCATGACCTCACTCTGTACCTGGTGAATTCACTACTCATTCAATGGTCAGTTCCTCCCTCACCAGCTTCCCAGAGACTTGTCATTGTTGAGGCTCCGAGTATGTGTGGCTTCAGTAGGCCAGTTGCGGAAAGGGTCAAAACACTTACTGCCACCCTTACCAAACACACCCTCTAGACACTTTTCCCAAGTCCCAAGTGGCTTCTTCAACTGGCAGCCACAAGAAAGCCCATTCCTTGAAACTGCCCACTCCCACCATCTCTGGCCCTTTCCCAGCTTGGACTTGTGGTTCTGAAGAGGCACTGCATTCTACAGCTTGAAATCAGGTTAGTAAAACTTATTTTATCCTGCAGTGGATTTATCAAAGCACCTGTTCCACAAAGACTGATCTTTTCCAACAGGAAAATTTTTCCTTTGGCAGCTACTCCAGAAAAAAAGTTGATTTTGTTTCTTATTTAGCTGAAACGTTAGTTTGAAACTGACCAAGAAAGATCAGTTGGGGGAGAAGCAGAGGATGCTGGAGAGGTAGAGAAAAGAGAAGGCACTTGCCTTGCACGTGGCCATCCCTGATTCTAGCCTTGCTACTGCATATTGTTCAGTGATCTCTGAACTCATTCCAGGAGGAATCCCTGAGCACTGTCAGGTACGAATATCTCCTCCCAAAACAACCCCAAGCCTGACCCCGACCCTGAGAAAAATAAAGCTCCGCTTGGATGTCTACTTCCCAGTGGTTTGCCATCTCTGCTTTTCCCATCATGCCCTGCTCTTCCCTGACTCCCTCCTACACTGGGTTCCGTTGCTTCTTCTGATGCAACGATCTCCTTTTGAACTTTTGGCTTTTTGGCAGCTTTCTATCTCTACCTTTATTGGGCTCCACTTAACCTCAATGCAAACTGTCACATGTAGGGAACATAATCCATTCTGTGATAAGGTTTATCAGCTGTAAGAACTGCCACTCCAACAAAACTACTCTTCAGGGATTGGCCATTCTTGGAAACAAAAGAAAGTGGGAATTTCATCTCTTTTGCAAGAATTAGCTTTCCCCCCCTCCATGGTCATCTGTGTCTCTCAAACGCTTCCCACAAGCTGTCTTCTGGGGTGGTCTAATACTATAGGAACTTACTCCCGATTGTTTTGTTAAATTCTCAGATTACCTCTGATTTAATATAGAATCCTTGACCATTTTACATCCTCCTGGGGAACCATAATGAATGCTCTGACACTTCTGAAGGCTGTGCAAGACTCTTCAGGGAGTGTTGGATAACCTGTTTAACCACACCTTAGGTACCCCACACAACCCCAACAAGGGAGTCCATTGGGAGGTTTCCACGCCTCTTTCTGCCTGAGTAGGTCCAGTTCTTACTGCTGATAAACCTATGTCTTCCTGCCTCTGTACATTTTCAGAGCTTGTGGTTTTTCATTGCTCTCTCTGACAGTTTCCTTCACTATGATATAGTTTCCCCTCTCTCTTTCCTACCCTTTAACCCCTTCAAGACTGTGTACTCGGTATAAATTATGGACAAGCGCTTCTCAAAAATCAGGGGTGATAGAAGAGGCTAAAATCTATCTAGTCTGTGAAAAATCCTCTATGTTCACTAATTCTTACATAAGCCTAAAAAATGTAAGTAATATTTAACTCTGATATTTTAATTCAGCAATTGCTATGAGTTTGGTTATATCAATTTTATGGCACACATGGACACTCTGAGTAGAACACTCAAGATTTTCAGTGGGCAAATACATGGAAAAACATATCAGGGCCTGAACTAATGTTCCCTTTGTCCACACCTAACAAAATTATTTTTGCTTCAAGGTATACATAAATATGCGTGTAACCAGAATTGTATAATAGAGTCTGTATAGTCAGAAGCACATAGAGTTGGTCAGCTCAGAAGTAGAGCACTTGCCTTACATTCTGAAGCCCTGGGTTCCATTCCTGATACAGATAGATAGATAGATAGATAGATAGATAGATAGATAGATAGATAGATAGATAGATAGATAGATAGATAGATAGATAGATAGATAGATAGATAGATAGATAGATAGATAAAGTCAAAGACATCTTCAGTAGGCATAAGCTAACTGTTTAACCAACTCCATATAAACATCTCAACTACTCCCACTGACGTACCTCACCCAATTAACAGATGCTTTCCGGTCCTTTGCAAACCAGATTCTCTGGGATGCACAAGGCGCTGAGCATTTGAGGGCAGTGACTCCCCTGGGATATTCCCCGAAGATTCTACTCTCAGTTCTGCTGTGGTTTACTCACCCTGAGCCAGTTGTATTTGTTCCCAAGCATGTTTGGGGTTAATTAGACTTGTGATTCTAGTATTTTAATTAATTGAATTAAGCATATTTTAATAAATATCATGAAAATAAAAAAAATAGGAGAACCAAAAGAGAGTAGTTATTATTCTGAACATTAAGTTGAAGGTTTTTAAAATCTCAGAAATTCCAAGTCACGAGAAAAATTAGTTTTACAATAGGTGTAAGAAAGAAACATTCAATAGACTACAAGAGGAATCGTAAAAAGCACCATCCGGGTCTAGATTCAAGCTGCCTCAGAAATAATCTGCCTTATTTTAAATAAACTGAACCTCAAATAGTTACATCATGGATGTCTCCAAAACACAGATTTGCACTCAGAGGGATAAAAAAAAGTCTTTAAGACTAGAAATTGAACTCCCATTTGACCCAACCATACCACTCCTGGGAATGTAACCTGGGAAGCCAAAAACATGCAGCGGAAACACCATCCCTACTTTTATGTTCATAGCAGCATTATTCATAATAGCCAGAATCTGGAAACAAGAAGAGTGCCCAAGAATCGATGACTGGATAAAGAAACTTTTGGTACATCTACACAATGGAATACTATGCAGCTGTTAGGAAAAATGAAGTTATGAAATTTGCCTATAAATGGATGGACATGGAGAGTATCATGTTGAATGAAATTTGTCATAAGGAGAGAGACAGCTATAGAATGACTGCATTTATTTGCATGACATAAGTATATATACGATACCAATATTCAAGGTCAGTTGAATGGTGGATCAGGAGGTCTTGTCAAAGGTAGAAATTACCACAAATGTGTGGGAGCAGAGGTTAGGTAAGCCAGAGAATGGAACAGTGTGCCAATAATTGTCGAAAGTGCTATTACCACATAGAACTAAGCATTAAATATGGGCAAAAGATACATATGATAACTTCTAAGTATATGTATATATATATATATATATATATACACTTGATCACTGATCACTTGAATCCGTTATTCATCGAGTTGGAGCGGGTGCCAGTAACATTTCCATTGAACCCATCACGTGCCAATGAGCCCAATGGCATCTGGTTGATTCAGGAATATGAAGAGCCCAACCGCCCAGGGTATCACAAGGAAGTCGACCATCTTGTAGGTGGGCGGCACGTGATCTTTGACATCCCGGGGATCCAGTCGGTAACGGCTCTAGTCAGCGGTTGTCTCCAAATCGCATTACAGTCCAGCCCATTGATTTTCGATGCCTGGCAAACGAGACAGCGTCCCTGATTCGAATAGCGACGGAGGTCAGAATCCGATTCCTTGAGTGAGGCGTGATATTCCAAGATAGCTCTTTGTGCCGGAGACCAAAGCATTTTCATCGAGGGCCCAGGTCCGAGATAATGCAGGGAGAAGGTGGAGTCAGATGTTCGGGTCTGACTTTGTCTGGCCGGTGCTGTTCCTTCCGGAGATGGCATGCGGATTTCAGAAGGGAGAACGGGGAAGACATATCCATCCTGTGGAATTTGGTATGTGGGCAGGTGGATGTGGCTATCAAAGAGATTTGAGTAGAAGTCCTGATAACTTCATTGCCTTCTGGAAGATGTGATAGATCCACAGGGCGCGAGGGCAGTCATTGGTCTTATAGTTGGCGAGACAGGGGGCGATATTTCCGGCCTTTTGCGGTTGGGCGAGGGCGCCGGCGGGAAAGTTCGAGGTTGCACAGAGTGAAGGTGAGGTCCCAGTTGGCAAGGTGAGAGGTCGGGGTCGGGTGGTCAAGTGAATTTGCCGAGGAGACGTCGATCGTGGGAAGGGACGAAGCAAGAGAAAAGTATCTGGCTGTCGCAGAGATCCATTCCAACGTTCACTCAGCTTGACTGTGAGTTCCAGGTCGGTGGACAGATGAACTCAAAGTCTCACCTGTGCATCAGCCAGGGTCCCGATGTGGAGCAGCCAGCAGGCATTAAAACACGTATGATCTGAAGGTGATCTTTTATAGACCCAATAAAATTTGGGATGGAATGGCTCTTGTGTTAGAAGACAAGGTGTCGGGTTCAAAAAAGAGAAGGAGAGAGAGAGAGAGAGAAAAGAAATAAGAGTCTGCCATGAGGGCAGGCTAGGGGAGGGTAGGGAATTGGGAGATTGGTGGTGGGAAATGGGTACTGGTGGAGGGATGGGTGCTGGAACACTGTATTGCCAAAACCCAAACATGAACATTTTTGTAATTGTTTATCTTATGGTTTCTCCTGGCTCTGCACTCAGGAATTACTCCTGGCGGTGCTCAGGGGACCATATGGGATGCCAGGGATGGAACCCGGGCTGGCATGGGCCGGCGCGTGCAAGGCAAATGCCCTACCTGCTGGGCTATCGCTCCGGCAGACATGGGGCAGAGCTGCTACTGGCAGAGCTGCTACTGGCTCTCCCTGTGCCCAGCAGCTCATGAGGCGCCAGGAGGGATGGCAGGTTCTAGCCATGGCCTGCCTCCCCAGCAGAGCCTCACAACAAAGCCAGACGACCCCCACTCCATGAGGGCCTCCATTTTCCACACCCGGACTTCCCCTTGTCAGAACTCCACCCAGCAGATCAGCCTATCACAGCCCGGCTCATCGAGATCCACCCAGTTGCAGTCTTTTTTAATCCGACCCAGGTATGCTGATCTAGAGACCGACATGGGGCAGAGCTGCTACTGGCTCTCCCTGTGCCCAGCAGCTCATGAGGCACCTGGGAGTGATGGTAGGTTCTAGCCCTGGCCTGCCACCCCAGCAGGGCCTCACAACAAGCCAGACGACCCCCCCCACTCCATGAGGGCCTCCATTTTCCACACCCGACTTCCCCCTAGTCAGAACTCCACCCAGCAGACCAGCCTATCACAGCCTGGCTTGCGCGCCGCAAGCAGCCCATGCGGTTCATCAATAAATGCTGGATTTTGAGATGACTACAAGAGTATGCTACCTGTACGGCAGAGCCTGGCAAACTACCCGTGTCGTATTTGATTTGCCAGATACCAGTAACAATTATAGACCTCATTCCCAATGACCTGATGGAATGGTTTGAGGCTCTTTATGTTCCTGGAGCAAGCAGGTGCCCTTGGGCTCTACTTGCATGAGACAGGTCATATGGAGATGTTACTGGTGCCCACTCAACCAATCGATGATGAACAGAAGACAGGTAATACAGTGATATCTTATGGTGGTATAATAAAATATATTTTAAAAAAGGTCTTTAACCCTGCCACAAAATACTGTCTCTGCAAGTATTGTTACTGTTTAATATTTTCAGCTTCCCAGAAAAACTACAGTTGGCAACTGTTGTCTAAGTATGGTCTGTGTGTGCTGAATGCATCACGTTACACGATTTATATCATTTATATCATTATTTATAACTCAAATTTCTGTATTTCAGGAAGGATATCTTTCGAACCTCTCTAAGTACCTAGCGCTGTTTCTGCCTTTCCTAAATTAGACCTTTAAAAATTTTTTGCTGAGGGCGGGCGATAGCAGAGGGTAGGGCATTTGCTTGACGAGGCGTGTGCCAGCCCGGTTCGATCCGCATCCCATATGGTCCCCGAGCACTGTCAGAGTGATTCTGAGTGCAGAGCAGGAGTAATCCTGAGCACGGGTACAAAAAGCAAAAAAAAAAAAAAAAAAAAATTTTGCGAGAAGAGCTTATATAATAGTGCGGTGTTGCAAAGGCAAGCTTGCAAATGGGCACACTAGCTTCAGCTGTGGCCTGTTCTGGCATGAGTGGATACCCTTGACTTCTGGCTGAGACAGCTTCTAGCTGCCACCAGCCACCATAATTCATCTACGAGTCACTTTACAAGCATCTTTGGATGAGGTGTTGGTATGTTTGTTTTTGTTTTATACTTTGGAAAACTATTCAGGAGCTCAATGATATCTAAACAGCCAAGACACAGAGACCACACTCAGCAGTTAGACGGTCTCTAGTGGAATGGGGAGAGGGAGACACTCAATGCCCCCAAGACCCCCTACTGTGCTTTTGCCTTCCAAGTAAATCATGGTAGAAACCAATGTCCCTACCTAGGGGACCGGGTTAGGAACAGGCATCTCACCCGTTCTTCAGGCTAATGTGAGTGAGTATGAAAGCCTGGGCGTGAGAGCAGACAGAGCCCTGTTGTGTCACATCACACCTCTGTGACACGGAGGGAGCCCCACTGCTGAGTAAACCCAGCCCCTGGCCCCTTCAGGCCAAGGTCTGAATCCAGAGACCCCAGGACAGCAGTCCAACATCCCGTCTCAGGCCCACCCTTCCCATATTTATACACCCACATGCAAAGAAAACTCAGATAAGTCTGATTGATCTGAGTTGCTTTTCCACCCTGCTCTATCAAAAGGCGACCCAGCCCTTAAAATCAGCGCAGGTTAGGCGCTTTTTCCTGGAGGCCTTCTTGGGTGTCTCTGAGCCTTAAGCAGCTTCTCTCCTTTGAAGCTTTAAAACACTGGGTGTGTGCCGCTTTGCGGTGCCTTCAGTCGCTCTCCTTTTTCCCCTCCCCACTGGTACTCTTGTCATTATTAGGACACAATGGATGTCTCAGAATAACATGTAGTGCAGAGGAGCCTTTTGGTGATGGGGGATTGAATTTGTAGCTCACTGAGACCTCCTGGGTGTAGGGCAGTCACTCTCTTACAGTGACAGAGCCCCAGCCCAGGCATCAAGAGTTTAAATTTTCCATACTATACATCCTGAGGGCAGGCCTGAGGTCTGACCCTTATTTCTATTCTGGCCTATGCTGCAACATTTTAGAGGTTTTTTGGTTTGTTTTTATTTTAAATTTTCAAGAAATCATTGAGGGGCCAGAGTGATAGTCCAGCTGGGAGGGCATTTGCCTTGCACGTGGCCAACCTGGGTTTGATCTCTGATATCCCATATAGTCCCCAGAGCACCACCAAGAGTAATTCCTGAGCACTGCCAGGTGTGACTCAAAAGACAAGGAAAAAAAAAAGAAATGATTGATGGCTGTTGAACTGTGTTAGTTTTGACTCTCTCACCTGGCTGCCTGAGTGCTTTAAAAAAGAGTATAGAAAATATTTTTTAAGAGCTAAATGGCACATAAATTAGGAAAGAAAATAATTCTGTTCTTACACCATGAAATTCTCTGAGCTGAAAATAAAATAAATATTCAGGGAAAATATTTGACTTCCAGAGGTGTCTCTTTATGGATGCTATAGATTTAGAGCTTATTCCAAGGCCATTTTTATTTGTTGAAGGCTAGGAAAATCTTTTACTTCTCCTCCAATTCCTTGAAACTTTAAAAATTCCTATCTTCTACATATTTTACTCAAATTAATTTTAATTACTGAATAATAGTCTTAGAAGCAAAGAATTTG
>JAJIBD010012944.1:0-39123 GCA_021461705.1 Cryptotis parvus | reverse complement strand
CTTAAACTGCAAAGTTTAAGAAGAGAACGCCTAGAATGACTACCAACTGGGAGCTCTTTGGCACCATTGTAGCAACATGGGAAGATACCATCACTGATAACATCAATGAAGAATACAACTGACTGTTTCAGAACCTCCATGATTGTGCAAAGAATGCCCAGAAAGAGAGAAAGAAAAAATGGATTCCTGTCTTCAGAAACTCTTGAGCTCATTTACCAACCTGGTAAGGCGCGAGCCTCAGGCCACCAAATGCTAACTTCCAAGCTTGCAGAGAAACAATAAAGGAAGACCTGAAAGAGAGAAAAGCAGAAATACTGGCCGATGCAGCAGAAGCCAGGAAAAGCATTTGCAATGCCTGCCTATCCTTCACCAATATAAGACCAAGATGACTGCCCTCCAAAGTCCTGATGGATCTATCACATCTTCCAGAAAGGCATGGAGAAGATTACACATGAATTCTACTCAGATCTTTTTGATAGTCACATCCACCTGCCCACATACAAAACACTGCAGGATGGATATGTCATTCCCAACGTTCTCCCTTCTGATATCTGACATGGAATTTCATCGATAAAGAAGGGAACAGCACCAGGCCCAGACAAAGTCAGACCAGAACAACTGAAAAATCTGCCATCAGTACTCATCAATACACTGGTTTGGCTCTTCACACACTACCTGTCTGAGTGCAAGGTGCCCTCCCCAATGGAAAACCAGCAGCAGACAGTTCTACTGTTCAAGAAGGGAGACATTCATGACCTTGGCAACTATCATCCAATCTGCCTGTTGTCCGTCAACTACAAGCTGTTCATTAAAGTCATCCTGAACAGGATTGACAGAGCATTAGATAAAGGACATCCATGCGATCAAGCTGGCGTCCGAAAAGGATTCAGCACAATCAAACATATCCACATGATATCACTGTATCACTGTCTTCCTGTTCATCATTGATTTGCTCGAGCGGGCACCAGTAACATCTCCATATGACCTGACTCATGCAAGTAGAGCCTAAGGACACCTGCTTGCTCCAGGAACATAAAGAGCCTCAAACCATTCCATCAGGTCATGGGAATGAGGTCTATAATTGTTACTGGTATCTGGCATATCAAATACGACACGGGTAGCTTGCCAGGCTCTGCCATGCTGGTAGCATACACTTGTAGTTATCTCAAAATCCAGCATTTATTTATTGATGAACTGCGTGGCAGCTCAAGCCGGGCTGTAATAGGCTGGTCTGCTGGGTGGAGTTCTGACGAGGGGGAAGTCCGATGTGGAAAATGGAGGTCCTCATGGAGTGGGGGGTCTCTGGCTTGTTGTGAGGCTCTGCTGGGGTGGCAGACCAGGGCTAGAACCTGCCATTCCTCCCGGGCACCTCATGAGCAGCTGGGCACAGTGAGAGCCAGTAGCAGCTCTGCCCCATGTCTGTCTCTCTATCAGCATACCTGGGCCTGTAACCAAGCTCATTGAGGTTTGTAGGGAGTTCAAGAAGCTGCTTTGTCTCACGTTCATTGATTTAAAGAAAGCCTTTGATTCTGTTGAGACCGAAGATGTCATCAAGCCCTAGCCAAACAGGGTGTTAAACCTAATACATCAAGATCCTTCGTGAGCTCTAATACAGACTCACCACCAGGATCTCACCATTCAACAAGGAAGTGATCACTGATGTCAAAAGAATGGTTTGTCAGGGTGATACCATTTCACCAAAACTCTTCGTTGCAACCCTCAAGATCATCATGCAACAATTAGAATGGAAAGGAATGGGAGTGAAGATAGATGGTCGGCAAATACACCACCTCCACTTCGCTGAGACATAGTTCTAATAACACCAAACATTATCTAAGTGGCACAAATGCTGGCTGACTTCAATCGAGAATGTTGAAATATAGGTCTATAGCTGAATCTCAACAAAACTATGTTCATGAGAAATGAACTAGTTCCATGGGACATCAAAGAATCATGTGGCCACCCACCTACAAGGTGGTCAGACTTCTTTGTCAAGACCCTGAACGAAACGTTTTGAGGCTCTTCATATTCCTGAAGCAAGCAGATGCCATCGGGCTACAATGGCACATGATTGGTTCAAATGGAAATGTTACTGGCACACACTCAATCGATGAATAACTGGATGTCAAGTAACAAGTGATCAATAAAGAGAAATATTATCTCTAAAACTAATCTCAGAAATAAGCATATGAATCTAATATAAAATCCTGATTTAACTTCCTTGGTACAAAAATGCAGAATCACTATGCAGGAAAAACTAAGAGAATTATCTATAGTTTTTAATCATCTTTTCAGAGGATGATGTGAATTTTTTTTAATTCTACCTTCTTAGGTGAATATTTGTCAGATATATGATCTTCCAGTATCTATCTTGTCTTGTGTGTAGAGAAAATATTATTTATAAAAATTGTAGAAGGCCCATCTATTTTCATAGAAAAGAATCTGCAATAGAGAAAATCCATTTTGCTAGCCATTGTTTAAATTTGAATGTAGAATTTGAATACCAGACAAACTCAGATAATGGTAGAGCCTGAAGTTGGTTTTTTTTTTTTTTTTTTTTTGATTGGAGCTTGTCTTTTTTTTTTTAATTTTTTTATTTTTACAATTACAAAGATATACAATTAAAAAGTTCATATTTGGGTTTTGGTCATACAGTGTAGCAGCACCCATCCCGCCACCAGTGCCCATCTCCCACCACCAACGTCCCCGGTTCCCTCCCCCTCCCCCAGCCCTCCTCCATGGCAGGTTCTTTATTTCTTTCCATTTCTCTATCTTTCTCTTTTCCTTCCTCTCCAGACTATGGATTACAAAACATACATTAAAGGGTTGTCATGTGTATCCTTTTGCCTCTATTTAATGCTCAGTTCTAGGTTGGCATTAGTACCCTCACAATTGTTAGCACACTGTTCCATTTTCTGTCTTACCTAGCCTCTGACTCCCACACGTTTGTGATAATTTCCACCTTTGACAGGACCTCCTGATGTATGTTTCACTTGACCTTGGATATTGGTATCATAATATGTACCTATATATTTATGTTATGCAGATAAATGCAGTCATTCTGTATCTGTCTCTCTCCTTCTGGCTAATTTCGCTCAAAATAATCTTCTCCAAGTCCATCCATTTGTAGGCAAATTTTATAACTTCATTTTTCCTAACAGCTGCATAGTATTCCATTGTGTAGATGTACCAAAGCTTTTTATCCAGTCATCTATTTTCGGGCACTCTGGTTGCTTCCAGATTCTGGCTATTGTGAATAATGCTGCTATGAACATAAAAGTAGGGATGGTGTTTCCGCTGCGTATTTTTGGTTTCCCAGAGTAGATTCCCAGGAGTGGTATGGCTGGGTCAAATGGGAGTTCAATTTCTAGTCTTTGGAGGAATGTCCATATTGTTTTCCAGAAAGGCTGTACCAGCCGGCATTCCCACCAACAATGGATGAGTGTCCCCTTTTCCCCACACCCACGCCAGCACTTGTTGTTCTTGTTCTTTTGATTATGTGCCAGTCTCTGTGGTGTAAAGTGGTATCTCATTGTTGTTTTTATTTGCATCTCTCTGATGATTAGTGATGATGAGCATCTTTTCATTTGTTTTTTGGCCATTCGAATTTCTTCCTTGCTGAAGTTTCTGTTCATTTCTTCTCCCCATTTTTTGATGGGGTTGTTTGTTTTCTTCTTGTAAAGTTCTACCAGTGCCTGATATATCCTGGATATTAACCCCTTATCAGATGAGTATTGGGTGAATATTCTTTCCCATTCTGTGGACTGCTTTTGTATCTTAGTCACTGTTTCTTTTGAGGTGCAGAAGCTTTTAGTTTCATGTAGTCCCATATATTTATCTTTTCTTCTAGTTGCTTTGTTAGAGATGTTTCACCTTTGAAGATGCCTTTAGCTTCAATGTCATGGAGGGTTTTTCCTATATTTTCTTCAATGTACTTTATGGATTCAAGTCTGATATTGAGATCTTTAATCCACTTTGATCTGATTTTTTGTGCATGGTGTTAGACACAGGTCCAAATTCATTTTTTTACATGTCGCTGCCCAGTTTTCCCAACACCACTTATTGAAGAGGCTTTCCTTACTCCATTTTAGACTCGTTGCACCTTTATCAAAGATTAAATGATCATGTGTTTGAGGTTGGGTGTCAGGATACTCAATTCTATTCCATAGGTCCACGGGTCTGTTTTTATTCCAATACCATGCTGTTTTAATTACTACTGCCTTGTAGTACAGTTTGAAGTTGGGTAAGGTGATGCCTCCCATCTTCTTTTTCCCGAGGATTGCTTTAGCTACCCTTGGGGGGTTTATCGTTCCATACAAATTTCAGGATTGTTTGGTCAATTTCTTTGAAGCATGTCATGGGTATCCTCATAGGGACTGCATTGAATCTGTATAGAGCTCTAGGGAGTATTACCATTTTGACAATGTTGATTCTCCCCCATCCATGAGCAGGGAATGTGTTTCCATTTCCTTGTGTCCTCTTTTATCTCTTGGAGCAGTGTCTTGTAGTTTTCTTTGTACAGGTCCTTTACACATTGTATGAGTTTGAATTGTAGAATGACAATTTGATATATTTAATCACCATCTATCAATATCTTCCCGTTCATCATCTATTTGCTTGAGCGGGCACCAGTAATATCTCCATATATCCTGTCTCATGCTAGTAGAACCCAAGGACATCTGCTTGCTCCAGGAACATAATGAGCCTCAGACAATTATATTAGGTCATGGGAATGACTTAATATAATTGCTACTGGTATTTGGCATATCAAATATGACACGGGAAGCTTGCCAGGCTTGCCATGTATATATGTAATACATTTTGAATTTACTATATCCACCACCTCATATAATTATTGCATTGTGCATGTGATGAAAATTTAAGTACTCTTTTAGTAACTTTCAAGTATGAAGCATTGTTAACAATACTCATTTAATAGTGCATTATATACAACAGTGCATATTAACCAAATTAGTAGAAGCTAATGCCCTTTGATTTCCTATCTCTAAATATGGGGATAGTCTACTCTCAATCTATGCTTTTTATCTATTTTTAGTCCATATATATGGGAATTCATAACGTATTTAATTTTTCTGAATTTTTCTATTTAGCTTAAGATCTTAAAACGTTCATGTCACTAACTGCAGGTCTTACTCCTTTCTCATTGCTGCATAATATTTCCTTGAGAGAGACAGGTTACTTCTATAGCATGACTATTATAAATACATTACAGTTAAAAGATTATAGTAATTTAAGAGTTCATCTCTTGAAAATATATACTATTCATAATTGTCTTACATAGGAAATTTATTCCTAGTTTTTTGAAGTAACTTTATAATACTTCTCATGATGATTATACAACCTGTATAGGAATTTTATGAACTAACAGTGCATAAAACATGTTCTGTTTAGACATCCTCATTAAGTTTTTTTAGCATTTTGGTGGTGTCCATTCTAATAGGCCTGAGAAAGTGTGCCATTGTGATTTATGCTGCATTTTACTATTGATTAAGGGATTAATACCTTTTCATGAGTTTTTTTTAACAATTTGTATCATTCATGACTTTTTTTGAAATATGTTAATCGAGGTTTTCTGTCATTTTTTATATACTGTTCTTAATTTTGCTACTTTGTGAATTTAGAGCCTTATATATTTTGGATATTACTCTATTTTCAGATAGATGATTTGCAAATATTTGGCTTTATTCTTTAGTTTGTCATTTCATTTTCCTCATAGATCGTTTTGCTCTATAGATGCATTTAGCTTGATTTGTCTCTTTGTCTTTTTTTTCTTGTCCTGTTTCTTGAGGATTGCTGAATAAATTTTTTGTTTAATTTTCTTTTCCTTCCATCATTCTACAGAGAAAGTGGACTTAAATTTTTATGGTGACACAGCCTGGGTTCATATCTAAGCTCTGCCGTTTATAACATATATATGTTATATATAACATATGTAAATATACATATCTGCTCTTTATAACATATATATGTTATACATATGTATTTATATATACTTGACTTTCCAAACCTCAAATGATTTATTGATAAAATTAGGGAATGTAGTATGTCCTCTAAAAGTCATTGTGACCATTAAAGAATAACAATGAATTAAGTAACAATAAACTTTGAGAGAACTGCTAAACAAATATGGTGATAGCATTGACAATCATTATAACCATTAAAACTAGTGGCAATGAATTTAAAGACTTACTAGACTTGATGAATGATTTGAGGCTCTTTATGTTCCTGGAGCGGGCAGATGCCCTTGGGCTATCTCGCATGTGACAGGACGTATTGAGATGTTACTAGTGCCTGCTTGAGCAAATCGATGATGTACGGAAGACAGTGATACAGTGATAACTAGATTTATACTTATTTAATTAGAAGTAATTACATATAACATTGTAGTTTTTATTCCAATTGCATTTTTTAAACATATAGAAATGCAAAAGATTTTTATGTGTTCATCTTCCATCTGGCAGTGCTGTTAATCAAGTTTATTAGCTCTAAGAACTTGGGGGAGGGGTGTTGAGCCACATCCAGCCATATTCAGGGTTTACTCCTGGCTCTGCACTCAGGGATGATGTGTGTGTGTGTGTGTGTCTGTGTGTGTGTGTCTGTGTCTGTTTCTGTGTTTATGTTTCTCAGATATTTCTCAGAAACAATCTTCTGTCTCTACATAAAGTTTTATATACGTAAAACTTAAATAAAAGTACCTCTACACTCAGAGAACACTCCTATTGGGGACCATATGTAATAAAGAGGATCAAACCCAGATGAGTTGAGTATAAGGCAATACCCTGCCCACTCTATTATCTCTGACCCCAATTTTTGCGTCTTCTTTTACCACATTATTTATTGATTTTTCTTGCAACTCTGCTGTGGTTTGAAATTATACTATGTATAATATAAATAGTGAAAGCACTCTTGTCTTAAAGGTTAAAGGAAAATAGTTTAGTCTTACATCTTAGCTGCTTGCTATAATATTCATGGGAGTGAAAAATTCTCCCCCTTTTCCTAGTTTTCTAAAAAATTTTTATCATAAAGGGGTGAACTCAGGCAAATGATTTTTTGTATATATATCTGTATCTATAATTACAGTGAACCAGAGACTCTCAGACATGGGGCAGAGCTGCTACTTGCTCTCCCTGTGCCCAACTGCTCATGAGGTGCCCGGGAGGCATGGCGGGTTCTAGCCCTGTCCTGCCACCCCAGCAGAGCCTCAAAACAAGCCAGACCACCCTCCCCTACTCTATGGGGCCCGCCATTTTCCACATCTGGACTTTCCTCTCATCACAACTCCACCCAGCAGACCAGACTATCACAGCCCAGCTCGAGCGGCCTCTAGCGGCTGTGCGGTTCATCAATAAGTGCTTTTTTCAGAGGTGACTACAACAGTATGCCACCCGCATGGCAAGCCTGGCAAGCTGCTCGTGTAGTATTTGATATGTCAAATACCAGCAATATTTATATTAGGTCATTCCTGTGACCTAATATAATGGTTTGAGGGTCTTTATGTTCCTGGAGCAAGCGGATGCCTTTGGGTTCTACTAGCATGAGACAGGACATATGGAGATATTACTAGTGCCCGCTCTAGCAAATAGATGATTAATGGGAAGATAGTGATAGTGATAGTGATCTATAATTACATGAATTTTCTTTGTTTTTTTTTTTTGCTTATTGGGTCACACCTGGCAATGCTCAGGGGTTACTCCTGGCTCTGCACTCAGGAATTACTCCTGGCGGTGCTCAGGGGACCATATGGGGATGCCAGGCATCGAACCCAGGCTGGCATGGGACGGCCAAGTGCAAGGCAAACACCCTACCCGCTGGGCTATCGCTCCAGCCCTTCTTTGTTAGTTTTTGATACAGCATATATTAATAATTTTTATTGAACTTGTCCTATGTACCAGAATATATCTCTTTGTTGTAGTCCAATACATCTTTTTATATAATTGGATATGATTTGCTAGTATTTTATTAAATATTTTTTTAGCTTAAGTTCATGAAAAATATTGTTCTGTAATTGTGTGATGTTTAAGTACTTTGATTTTGGTGTCAGAGTAATATTAGTTTCACAAAAATATATTGGAAAATATTCTCTTTTCCCACATTTTCATGAAGAAAATATGTTAAATTGATATTAATTGTACTTTAATATTTGGTAAAATTCCTCAGCGAAACCAGATGAATATTGAGAGTTCTTTTTGTGAATATTTTGGGCAAAAATTCATTTCTTTTAATGGTTGTCTAGTAATTCCAGTAAATTTCTTTATCATAGTTGTATTTAAGGGATATGAGATTCTTATATAACTGTTCCGTTTCTTCTAACTTATCTGTAGGTAATTTTATACCACTTTATGTTTTAAATGTAAATTTTATTACTTCTTTATATTTATTATAAACAAAGTAATCTGATATTATTCAAAATGTCTCCTAGTGATTTTGTTTTATTTATCACTTTCTGATGTTTTCAGGAGTGTATGTGATCACAAGAGATATTGGCTCCTATATTTACTGTCTCCACAGAGCCATGTTTTGAGTTTACTCCCAGTTGCACTCCTGTACTCCACTGACCACAATTCATCTGTAAATTACCAAGAATATTCTACCCATATAGCTATAACTGCACACACACAGACACATAACACACACACGCACACACACACACACACACACACACACACACACACACATATATATATATATATAACTATTTTGGGTTGCTGATTTAATAGTAATAGGATGTTAATGATGATGTGAGTCCTTTCTGAAAACAGCAAAATGCTAGTACTCAAAGATAAAAGTACTCTTTTTTTTAGTGATAAAAATACTTGATTTTATTGTTCTTCCTTAGTTGTGGGGCTCCACTGGCTGTGCCATTGAGAATCAGAGCTTACTCCTGACTCTGTACTCAGGGATCACTCCTAGCAGTATTCAAGGGACCAAATACAATGCTGGGGATGGAATTCAGGTCAGGTCCATGCAAAGCAAATGCTTTACTCTCTATCTTACCTCTCTGAGCCATTTTTTTATTATAGGATTTTTAATTGAATCATCTTGAGATATACAGTTACAAAGTGTTTATGTCCAGGTTTCAGTCATACAATATTACAAAACCCCATCCTTACAAGGGCATATTTCTTACCACCAATGTCCGCAGTTCCTCCCTCCCATTCCCGCTACCCAGACACTTCAGCCTGACTCTAGGGGAGACATTTTTCTTTTTTTTTTCTCTCTTTCTCTTATCTCTCTTTCTCTCTCTTTTTCTCTTTCTCTCTTTCTATCTCTCTTTTCTCTCTTTCTCTCTCTCTCATTTTCTTTTTTAGGCACTGTGGTATGCAGTACTGTTACTGAAAGGGCATCTTGCAAATCACTTTACCTCCTTTCAGCATGCAATTTTGGTTCAGAGTGATTAATTCTGTCTATGATCTTTCCCCTTTAAAGTTCTAGATGAGAGACTTCTACGAGAGTATACTACCTACATTGCATAGCCTGGCAGGCTACCAGTGTTTTATTTGATATGCCAAAAACTAGTAACAATTATGGACCTCAATTCCATGACCTGAAGAATAGTTTGAGGCTCCTCCTGTCCCTGGAGCAAGCAGATGCCCTTTGGCTACACTTGCTTGCAACAGGACTTATGGAGATGTTACTGGTAAAATCTATGAACAATGGGAAGACAGTGATACAGTGATCATTATCATGCTGGTCCCTTCTTTGTCCTAGCTGCTATCCCCCTCCTCTTTATGGCAGGTTTCCTCCCATATACCAGTCCTCCTAGCCCTTGTTTCTACTGTCTCCAACTAAGAGAAAAGCTGTTCTCTCCCCATTGTGGTTCATCAGTAAATGCACAAGATGAGAGCCTACTACTGAGAGTATACTACCCACACAGCAGAGCCTGGCAAGCTATCTGTGTTGTATTTGATATGCTAAAACCAGTAACAATTATAGACCTCATTCCTATGACCCAAAGAAATGGTTTGAGGTTCTTCGTGTTCCTGGAATGAGCAGATGCCCTTTGGCTACAAGCATGCGGTAGGACATATGGAGATGTTACTGGTGGCTGCTTGAGCAAATCGATGAATAATGGGAAGACAAATGATACAAGTGATATATATTCTGCAAATGAGTGTAATAATTCTATATTTTCCCTCTCTCTCTCTCTGTGACTCATTTCAGTCAGTATGAAACTCCATGTACAACTCTACATGTACAAACAAATTTCATGACCTCATTTTTCCTAACAGCTGCATAGTATTCTGTTGTGTAGATGTATCATGGTTTCCTTATCTACTCATCTGTTCTCAGGCACTTGGGTTGTTTCTGGATTCTGACTACTGGGAATAGGGCTCAGTGAACATAGATGGCTTTTCTGCATTATAACTTTGGGCTGGCCTCAGATTTCATATCTAATTTACTTTTTCTTTTTTTGACGTAGCAATGATTTACAAGAATCTCAGTGTTTTTAAGTTTTAGGTGTAGAATGTTGACATAGGCTGCCTCCCACATAAAGTAGTGAAAGCATAAACTAATTTCCCCTAACCAGATAGTAAAAGAGTGGCTACCATCCTACATTCAACACATTTCTCCACTTCCAGGGGCTCTCCTCAAGGCTACGAGGACACATTGTTGTCAAAGCCATAAACTAATCCCAGGCCCTGGGCCTGAGATAACAGGCTGTGTATAGGACAGAAGCCAAATCTGCAAAATTTGATAGTCCCTATTAGTCTAAATAGGTATACAAAATGTGAATCTTTAGCAACACAATAAAGTTTCAAGACATCTTTTAGAAAAAAAATGAGGATTCACTGGTAATTAGTTTAATATCTAAGACAAAGATCTGTAATATTCCCCTTGTCTCCCCACACATATATACCCACACATGGAGACATACTTAATTTAGTTGTATACTGAGTTCCCCAGCCAGAGAGTTTTTGTTAATATTTTTGCATACCAATCTATGAGTCTGAGCATAATTATACTCTCTAGTTCCTTAGTGGGAGACAGTTAAAAACTAAAAATATTGTTTATGCCGATAAACTGGAACTAGTATCAATATCACTATCACTATCTTCCCGTTAATCATCTATTTGCTAGAGTGGGCACTAGTAATATCTCCATATGACCTGTCTCATGCTAGTAGAACACAAAGGCATCCGCTTGCTCCAGGAACATAAAGAGCCTCAAACCATTATATTAGGTCACGGAAATGACCTAATATAAATATTGCTGGTATTTGACATGTCAAATACTACACGAGCAGCTTGCCAGGCTTGCTGTGTAGGTGGCATACTATTGTAGTCACCTCTAAATAAAGCATTTATTGATGAACCGTGTGGCCAATAGTTTGGTCTACTGGGTGGAGCTGTGAATAGAGGGAAGTCCGATGTGGAAAATGGCGGGCCCCATGGAGTATTAGGTGGCAGGCCAGGGCTAGAAATCGCCATGCCTCCCGGGCGCCTCATGAGTGGCTGGGCACAGGGAGAGCAAGTAGCAGCTCTGCCCCCATGTCCGAGAGTCTCTGGTTCAGCATACCTGGGCGGATTGGAAAAAAAAAACTGCTGTATGGTGGGTGTCGATGATCCGGGATGTGATAATCTGGTCTGCTGGGTGGAGTTGTGACGAGAGGAAAGTCTGGATGTGGAAAATGGTGGGCCCCATGGAATAGGTGGGGGTTGTCTAGTTTGTTGTGAGGGCTCTACTGGGGTGGCAAGCCAGAGCTAGAACCCGCCATGCCTCCCGGGCGCCTCATGAGTGGCTGGGCACAGGGAGAGCAAGTAGCAGCTCTGCCCCATGTCTGAGAGTCTCTAGTTCAGCATGCCTGAGCCGGATTGGAAAAAAAAAAATCTGCTGCAGGGTGGGTGTTGACGATCCGGGCTGTGATAGTCTGGTCTGCTGGGTGGAGTTGTGACCAGAGGGAAGTCTGGATGTGGAAAATGGCGGGAGCCATGGAGTAGGGCGTGGGGGGTCGTCTGGCTTGTTGTGAGGCTCTACTGGGGTGGCAGGCCAGGGCTAGAACCCGCCATACCTCCTGGGTGCCTCATGAGTGGCTGGGCACAGAGAGAACAAGTAGCAGCTCTGCCCCATATAACACTTATATGTATAAACATATAATTTTGAAATTAAAAATATTATTTGCTAACTTCTCACACTACTTATTTTTTAAATAGCAGTAACCAAACTTCACTCCTGACCAAAGGAAAAATAAAACAAAAGGTAATATTTACAGTGTTTACTCTTATAGTTTATTTGTGATATTTCACTAAATAAATTTTATAGCAATTGTATTATTATGTAAGAATTATTTTTATGAGAAATCACAACATAGAAAAGTTAGTTGAGCTGATAAGAGAGAGGTTCTATATGCAAAGTGATAGATATTTAGATTTATTTCTCATACCACAAAATTTATATTTTCCATCATATTCAACATATTCAGGCTGCTCTCTTTGATTCCAAAATTCTCACTTTAATGAGATGATGAAATAAGTGAGGCATGTTCAAATTAGATTTTTACACTTCAGCTTTGAAATGCAAGGAATATAAAGGCACAATATTGAAATGCAAGGAATTTAAAGGCACAATATCATGCAACAGAGCTATTATAAATGAAATTCTGAATCATTAAATTTGGATTTTAAATATTTACATTGGTATCTTTAAAGTATGTATATTGACTGTAGTGATTTATTGAAAAGATCATCAGCTCAAGGAAATGAGAATTACTTGTCAGCCATTATGCCACAGAAATAAAGTGATCTCAATTTTCAGGCATAAATATACAATTCTCCTAAAGGCTGCTCATGTACGCTAATATGTACAGTGTCAGAGCAAAACAAAGGAGAATAATTATTTAAATCTTAATAAGTTAGAGAGCAGAAAAAATTAATTTTCTCCTTTCTATAGTTTTCAGCATTCTTAGTGGGAAAATATCTCCTGTTGATTAGTTAAGTATTAAAAATGAAAAGCACCTAAGACTATTGTACTTATGTGCTGCATTACTGTGCTAATGTACTGATAAGAGGGGCTACTAGAGTCAAGCTTTTCACATTTTACCTTTACTCTTCTCTATTTTTCACTGTGTCAAAATATTTTGTCACACAAGAGGAATTCTTTAGTGAATCAGTAGAGCTATTCGCTTAGCATATCATAGAAACGATTTCAATGAATAAAAGAGCCACCTTACACTTGCAAATGAAATAATTTGATCTCATACCACCAACAGTGCAGGAGCACCATGGGACACAGCACTATGATTTAACAAAGTATTGTAATTAGAAGTGTGTCATTCAGGAAATTATCTAGAATATGCTTATGAATTGCCAACCACCTTTCCTGTCACCTATGCAAATGAAAATTTGACACATATTTTAATAAGCTGTACATGAAAAAATATAGTGCATTATTCAAAATTCACTAAAATGGACAATGCTACTCTTATTCTGCATTTTCTGATTCACTCAAAATTATCTAATCTATCCTAAATATTTTGAGTAATCACTTGATCACTTGCATCCCATTATTCATCGATTTGCTTGAGCGGGCTCCAGTAAGATTTCCATTGGACCCTATCACGTGCCAATGTAGCCCAATGGCATCTGGTTGATTCAGGAATATGAAGAGCCTCAAACCATTCCTTCAGGGTCTTTACAAGGAAGTCTGACCATCTTGTAGGTGGGCGGCCACGTGATCTTTTGATATCCCGTGGGATCCAGTCGGTAATGGCTTTAGTCCAGCGGTTGTCTCCAAATCGCATTACATGTCTAGCCCATCTGATTTTCGATGCCTTGGCAAAATGAGACAGCGTCCCTGATTCTGAGTAGCGACCGGAGGTCAGAACTCCGGATTTCTTCTCTCACTTGAGTGAGGCGTGATATTCCAAGCATAGGTCTTTTGATTCCTCTCTGGGAGACCTGAATAACATTCTCATCCTGCTTTCGTAGGGCCCGGGTCTCTGAGGTGTATGTTAATGCAGGGAGAACGGTGGAGTCAAAGAGATGTACCCAGAGCCGGAGGTTCTTTGTCCTTTTAGCTATTTCTTCGATGCCTTTGAAGGAATTCCATGCCGCTCTCTTCCTCCTGCGTAGCTCAGGTTTTAGGTCATTCATCATGTTGATTTCTCGACCTAGGTACACATAACTGCTGCATTCAGAGATGTTTGTTCCATTGAGAGTGAATGGGGCCTCAGGAACTAGTTCATTCTTCATGAACATTGTTTTCTTTAGATTCAGCTGTAGACCTACCCTCTCGGTCGAAGTCAGCCAGCATTTGTGCCGCTTGGCTAATGTTTGGTGTTATTAGAACGATGTCATCAGCGAAGCGGAGGTGGTGTAGTTGCCGACCATCTATCTTCACTCCCATTCCTTCCCATTCTAATTGTTGCATGATTTTCTCGAGGGTGGCGCTGAAGAGTTTTGGTGAAATGGTATCACCCTGCCGAACCCCTCTTTTCACATGAATGATCACTTCTTTGTAGGATAGTGAGATCCTGGTGGTGAATCTGTAATACAACTAACGAAGGATCTTGATGGATTCGGTTTGAAAACCCTGTTTGGCATAGGGCTTCAATGACTGCTTCAGTCTCCACAGAATCAAAGGCTTTCTGTAAATCAATGAACGTGAGACAGAGCGGCATCTTGTACTCTCTACAAACCTCACTGAGCTTGGTTACTGTGTGGATATGGTTGATTGTGCTGAATCCTTTCCAGAAGCCTTCTTGCTCGCATAGTTGTCCTTCATCTAGTATTCTGCTAATCCTGTTCAGGATGACTCATGTAAACAGCTTGTAGATGACGGACAACAGGCAGATGGGGCGATAGTTGCCAATGTCGTCAATGTCTCCCTTATTGAACAGTAGAACTGTCTTGATGGTTTTCCATTGGGAGAGCACCTTGCATTCGGACAGGTAATGCGTGAAGAGCCGAGCTAGTGTATTGATGAGTACCGATGGCAGAATCGTCCAGGTGTTCGGGTCTGACTTTGTCTGCGCCTGGTGCTGTTCCCTTCTTTACCGACGATATGGCATGTCGGATTTCAGAAGGGAGAACGTTGGGAATGACATATCCATCCTGTGGAATTCGGTATGTGGGTAGGTGGATGTGGCTATCAAAGAGATTTGAGTAGAAGTCCTGGATAATCTTCTCTATTGCCTTTCTGGAAGATGTGATAGATCCTTCAGGGCGTCGGAGGGCAGTCATCTTAGTCTTATAGTTGGCGAAGGACAGGCGGGCAGTGCGAATGCTTTTCCCGGCATCTCCAGTATTTCTGCTCTTCTGTCTTTGAGGTCTTTTATTGCTTCTCTGCACCATTTAGCAAGCTTGGACATTAGCATTTGGTCTCCTGAGGCTCGCGCCTTGCCACGTTGTCGAATAGCTCAAGAGTTTTGAAGACAAGCGTCTTTTTTTGTCTTTCTCTCTCTCAGCATTCTTCGCACAATCATGGAGGTGCTGAACCAGTCGGTTGTATTCTTCATCGATGTCGCCAATGATGGTATCTTCCCATGTTACCTCAATGGTGCCAAAGAGTTCCCAGTTGGTGGTCGTTCTGGGAGTTCTCTTTAAACTTTGCAGCCTTTTCTCCCCTGTTGTGGGAAGTAGAGTTTTGCACGAAGGAGACAGTGGTCCGATCCTGTTTGGAATTTGTGGACGACAGCTACATCAGTCAGACAAAACCATCGATTGAAGATGATGTGGTTACTTTCACTCTGGAACTGTCCGCCAGGAGATTCCCATGTCCAACATTTCGCTTCAGCCTTCTGGAACTGTGAGTTCCCATGGAATGGTCTTGGTGGACATGATGAACTCAGATAGTCTCTCACCCTGTTCGTTCCATTCTAGACCATGGGTTCTGATGTGGAGTTCTTCAGCTGATCATCTTGGTCCTATCTTGGCATTAAAATCACCGACTATGATCTTGTAGAAGGTGTGATCTTTTTTATAGAACTCCTTCAATTCCATGTAGAATTTTTCAATTTCATCTTCTTTGTATGTGGATGTTGGTGCAGAGACAATGAAGATAGAAAATGCTGGCAGTGGGCCACATCTCTTCAAGTGTAATCATCCTATTCAGTTTGTTAGGCATTCAAATGAATCAATGTTGACGGCCATGTTCATGTTGACAAGGACACCAACGCCACCGATGCCTCTTTTTTTGTCGCATGTTCCAAGGAACAATTCTTTTCTGGTGTCAAATTCAGCATGATGCAACTGACACCTCCTCGTCTCAGGTCAGACCAATGATGTCGTACTTGATCTTTTGCGCTTGCAGCATCAGATCCTCAATATATGCTTCCGATGTCAGCGTATGTGCATTGAAAGTACAGACAGTCATTTTAGTCCTTCTTCGTTTTGGCAGCCTAGGATGGCCATTAAATTTTATCAGGCACTGCTTATTTGCCTTTCTTACTGCTGCTGTATTCAGGGCTCTTTCGGGGTCAGGAAAATAAACATTTCTGTTACTGGATTTGGCATATTGAACACGCATTGGACAGCTTGCCAGGCTCCGCCATGCAGGCGCTATATTCTCATTACTTTGTGGGGCTCTCTCAGAGGGGTGATTAGAATATTTATGGTAATTTGAAGGTAAATTGCGCGGCCGCTGCTGCGGCTGCCTGCAACAGGGAAAGCTGGTTTCTGCTCTGCTGGGTGTACCTGTGTCTTAGGCTCAAGCATTCCTGGGCTTGAAATACTCTCCTCTGAAGGGCGGGTCTCTGCATGGTGGGTCCTTGTAGGCTGGGTTTCTGAAAAGCCCGGCTGGAGACTGGATTAATCTGCTGGGTGGAGATCTTACCAGCTTCGGAGTGTGGATTGTGAAGATCGCTGCCAGCAAGGTGTGGGGGTTTCTCTGGGCTCCTCTGAGGCTCCATCGGGATGGTGTACTCGGGTCAGAAGTTGCTCTCATGGTCCATGGAATGCAGGGGGTTCAACGGGGAAATCTGGTTTCTGCTCTGCCGGGTTTACCTTTAATATTTATTAATACTTCAATTAATATTAAAATTTACATGTGCATACATTCGTTTGTGTGTTACTATGTGATACTTCTTACTTCTATTTCATAAAGCAGTACCTTAGTCACACGTATACATAATTTCTTGATCCTTCATTCTTTGGAAATGCTTTTAATAAGTTTCAAAGTCAAAAGTAACATCAAATGAACATTTGATCTAAGATGATAGATTTCTTTGGGGGAGTGGGACACACTCAGCTGTGGTCAGAACTTACTTCTATCTATGCTAAGGGATTACTCCTTCCTGGCTAGGAAAGCCACATTGAGTTCCCTCCCCAGCCCCAGCCACTGTGCAAGGGAAATTACCTTATGTGCTTTGTTATCTCTTCAGCTTCCAGATTGGTCAATTTTACTTAGAGCTAAAGTAAAATTGTACATAATTTACTTTACTCTTTTAAAAACATCAATTGGCTTTATAAAAATAAATCAAAATTGTCAGTGATCTTATATCCAAACAAAATAATCAGAACTCTTTAATCAACTTGGCTTATTTAAATATTGCTTGATTCAGCTAATTCACCATAGAAAATGCATGTTTTAATATTTGTGTTATTGTTTGCTTAAAGACCTATGTTACCAGGACATTAATTTGTTCTAAAGAAGAAATTATTTAAACAAAAATACCAACAATAAATCTATTTGCTGTTCATGTCTGAACCTTTCTCTGATTTCTCAGAAAAATTAGTATTTTGCCACATCTTGCAGCACTCAGTGCTTACTCCTAAATCTATGTTCAGGAATCACTCCTGGTAGGGCTCAAGGGTAACATATGTGGTGTTAGATATCAAACCAGATTGGCCACATGCAAGAAAATGTCTCATCCACTAAAATCTTTATTCCCTTTCTCTTCATAATTTCTTAGAAAATGATTTAGAGAATAGAAAAAGCTGGGATAATTTTAGAAAAAAGCAAAGACACACACAAAAAACAGAATCTGGAATATAATTGAATCATTGCTTAAAAAGTAACTTTGGAAGGCATTACTCTGATGTCTGAACAGATGGCACTGTAATGGAATCTTCAAACCAGCCATTTTTGTTTTCATAAATTTTTAAAAATCAATTGAAAGTACCAGTGGGAAGAGGAAGGCAGAAGGATCAGGCAAAGCATACCAATTGGGTAGTTAGGTATACATCAAGGTTGGTGGAAGGAGTTATGTCGTATATACATTTATTGAAGCATAAAGCTGTACTGGTGAAACATATGGCAATGCAAACCAACTGTATATGAATAATACATTTTTAAAATAAAAAATGTTTTTCACATTTTTGTTTCTTAACTAACACATTTAGATTTTAGTTTCTTATTGTATTATCAATTAATCAATTATTAGTACCAGAGAACAGCAAAATATTCTTTCCAGTAATAGTAAGTCTTTTTACATGTTTATTAGAGTAATGAATCAGAAGTCTAAAGTGGTCAAATCTAAGCTATTTTACTCTTAATATTTGAAAACAGCTTTGATATGTGTATGCAAAATTTGACTAAATTTGATGTTTGCCAAAATTAACAGTTTGTGAGTGAAAAAATATAATTACTAGCAGTTCTACATCAAATTTCAAAATTACAGTATGTCAATAAAACTTCTACAAAGTGAGCAAGAGATATATTACAGTGGGTAACATAGATGTCTTGCACACAGCTAATATGGTTCATTCCCAACACTACATATGGACCCCTGGACACCACCAGGAGTGACCCCAGAACACAGAGCCAGGAGTAATCCCTGAGTCCCTGAGTACAGCTGGGTGTGGCCCAAACATGAAAAAAAAATCTGAGGACACACATTTATTTTCCCTCACCAGGAATCCTAGACAACGGACTCTGCAGGATTGTCTTGCCATCTTCAACAGCACCAGGGTTTTGAACACATAGCCTTAAATTACCATCTTAAGGACTTTAAAGCATTAGTCACCTTGAGGATATTTATAAACAAAATAAAGATGTTTTGTTTTCATTACAAAATTTTAGTCCACTGAACTAAAAATTTAGTGCATATTTTCTCCCCTTGTGTAAATTGACATTTATTGACATTTAAACTCAAATAATAAAGTGTTTTGGCTAAATATAGTAAAAGGTTATATATAAATAATCTTTCAGTACCTGAATTGCAAACTATAATGCCCAAAAGGAGAGAGAGATGGTAAGAGAGAGAGAGATTGAGAGAGAGTGCAAGAGAGCAAAGAAAACTGCCTTCCATTGAGAAAGCATGAGAGTGGGGGGGCGTGGGAAGGAAACCTGGGACATTGATGATGAGAAATGTATATTGGTGAAGGGATAGGTGTTGGGACATTGTGTGACCAAAACCTAGTCATGAACACCTTTGTAATTGTATATCATGGTTATTTAATAAAAAGAAAAAAGTCATAGACCAACAGGGCTTGGACACCTGGGGAGGGTGGCAATTTCAACCCTGGTGGAACCAGGAAAATATCCAAGAATAGATACCTATTCCCACAATGCAAGTTTATAAACACTGATAGAAATAACATGCATACAACTAAATATAAAAGGATCTGTCATTTTATGTGTGAATGGAAAGTTGTTCAACCTCAAGTAAAATACACATTACAAATATACAGCTACTAATTTAACATGCACCGATATATATATAGGATTACTTGTGAGAATTTTTGGCTAATAAATTTATTTTTCACATAATTTCCTAATTTTTACATAATGCATAAATGATTTAAAAGCAATAAAATTGCTTTTCTTCTTCTAAATATCTAGAAATATGTTTTTAAATCATCGTCATTGTTTTAGTTTGGAGCCCACAGTCAGCAGCTCTCAGAGCTTAATCCTGGCTCTTACTCCTGAGCCCCAGCAGGGATCACTCCTGGTGGGGATCACTGGTGGGTGGGGCTCAGGATACCAAGTGTGGTGTTGGGAATTGAATCCAGGTTGAGAGCATACAAGGCAAGTTCTTTACCCACTAAACTATCTCTCTAGCCCCAAATATATTAATCTAGATATGATTAAGTTGCATTACTATGACATGTACTAAAGACTATACATTTCAGTGTTTTTTCTTAAAAGAAGGTCAATAAATCAGATGACTTTCTGGTCTTTTGCAGTTCAGAACATATCTATGAAATGTCCTTGTGATGCAAAATTTTATGATTTATTTCTTTATAAACCTAGGTGTAATAATTTTTTATTTTCATGTAAATGATTAATTTTTACCATATATTTTATATTTCTAAGTAATACAATAATGAATTTAATTTATGATAGTAAGTATAATTAAGAAAACATTGTTCTTTAATCTAAAAATATTTTATAATTATCGTGAAAAGATAATTTCCTATTATGGGAGGGGATATGGACCATGCTTGTAAGTGCTTAGGCACTCCTGGCTCACTGCTTAGCGGGGCACTCTTGTCAGTGTTCAAAGGGTGTGAACAGAAGTGCAGCAGGGGTTGGTCACATACATGGCAAGTGTAATTAACCCCCGGGATATCTCTAGCATCTCAGCAATTTCCTCTTAATATTAGTTATTGACTTTCTGGGTGCTAATTTTGCATGTAAATGAATAGAAATATAAGAAAAAAAAAGAACTGAAGGAACTAAAGATACAAAAATATCTCAGATCATATTTATTTACATTTGTGTATCTATTGATTTTTAAAAGAAAATTTTCATTTCACAAAATAGGACCTCTGTGTAATCTGCAAACAAACTTTTTGAACAAAAAAATCTGACATTTACAATTATGGCTATGTAGTAGCATGTAAATTGAAGATTTTGCTTTTTTGGGGATTATACCTGGTAATACTCAGGGGGTTACTCCTGTCCCTGAACTCAGGAGCTACTCTTGGCAGTGTGCAGGGGGACCATATGGAATGCTGGGAATTGAAGCCAGGTCAGCTGCATGCAAGGCAAACACCCTACATGCCCTACTATTGCTCTGGACCTACCTTCTCTACTATTGCTCTGACCTAATTGCCACAGAAATTTATGGATTACCATGTGAAATTGAAAATAAAAAGATATAGCTATAGAAGATATAAGCATCTCTGATGCCTTTTAGTTAATTCTTGCAGTATCTTTCTCATTTCATCGTGCAAAAATTGATCTTGATGGCTTTCAAAGGTTTTTCCTGAAATACTTAATGATGATGAGAAATGTATTACCCAGAATATCACTGTATCACTGTCTTCCCCATTCATCATCGATTTGCTCGAGCAGGCACCAGTAACATCTCCATACATCCTTTCACTTGCCAGTGTAGCCCAAGGGCATCTGCTCACTCCAGGAACATAAAGAGCCTCAAACCATTCCTTCAGGTCATGGGAATAAGGACTATAATTGTTACTGGTATTTGGCATATCAAATACGACATGGGTAGCTTGCCAGGCTCTGCCATAACCCAGAATATATAGAATAATATTAATAATCATACAAAATGTCCCTTGGTTTTTAAAACATATTTTGATGTATCAGCCCCATTTTAGTGGTTGCTTCAATGATCCTAAAAAAAAAGAATATTAAATGATCAAAACTCTAAAACTTCTTAGAATTCAGATCATCCCAGAAGTAGAAAGTAGAGAATACAAGTGTCTTAAGAAAACAGTAATGGAGGACATGTGTGTTTAGGGTAGGCTACCTTGAAAGGACAGTCATGATCTTGAGCAGTCTATGGCATCAAAGGAGATTCATAAGGTACTTTTAAGCATGGGTCCCCTCATGCCTGAGTTTGGGGCAGGGAGATTAGAATATGTCTAAGGTATGTACCGTTATCTGCTTCATAACTCTGTTATAGAAGAATTTGCAGTATACGTTGTTGCCAAATTTTATTTTGTTATCTGGAACTTCTAAATACATGACTTGGGGCCGGAGCGATACCACAGTGGATAGAGTGTTTGCCTTGCACGTGGCCGACCCTTGTTCGATCTCCAGCATCCCATATCATATCGCCCCTGAGCACCGCCAGGAGTAATTCCCTGAGCAAAGAGCCAGGATTAACCCCTGCGCATCGCCGGGTGTGACCCAAAAAAAAGAAAAAAAAAAGAAAAGAAAAGAATACATGACTTTACATGCTTTGTGTTTGATTAGCTTATAATTGCTATTAGTAGCTAGTAGCAGCTCTAATGGTGATCAATTAAAACTTACGCAAGGGACTATTCACTGCTAGTCACTTTCAAGTAAGTCTGTCCCACTTTTTTTTATCCTCATGTCTAAGCAGGCCGGTAAGAATGTCTCTGTTCTCCCTTTGACTGTGGCAGAAAGCCTGCCATGCCCAACAGGAATTCCCCTTCTCAGTTTTACCTTCATAGACTAGGACAATATTTCTCATCTCCCTCGAGACATATTTTGCCTACTTGGAAACTCAGCCCAGTTTTCTCTAGAAATCCTCATTCTGTAAGTGATAAACACTCCATACCCTCTTGTTATAATTCATCATTTATCAGTTTCAACATCCAAAGCCAGCTTGACTCTATGAAGTGATCTTTTCAAAAGAAAGTTTCACTGACCAGTTTTTGAAATGCAAAAGATGTTTGAACACAGTTTCATGGACCAGCACTTGATATTTCAAGAGTCTAATGGGTTGAGAGATTCATAACCAAAGAGTCAGGGATATTCGCGTAACCAGTTCCTCAGCTTCTAAGATGCAGGCTCAATTTATAATGAATTTACTTATAGCAATTCAAGTAGATCAAAGTTTGATCTACATTCAACAATGACTGATTAGCAGCCCATGCCGCCTTTTGGGAAGTCATAGAAGTTCTAAATCTAATATATGGCATCTAAAGTAATTGTAGCAGCTCAACTATACTTGCACCAGCAGATTTCTTTAGGAAAAGAACATGTGGTATTTTAAAACTGTCAAAGAGTTACATATGCTTTCCCTAATCAGAGGCCTTTGAGATTAGTGTACAAGCCTGATTTCAAAGTAGAAATTGATTGGCTGCCTCCAGGTTTGCCACTTTGTTTCTCCTAAAATTTAATCAGATCTTTTAGTGCAGTATGAGAGTTGGCATTAGCTACCATCTCAAATGATGCATTTTAGTAGTATATTTTTAATCTCACAAAGCACATACTGTATGAACCCTATAGTTTAAGGGAAAGATCAGATAGGACGTAGGTTATAGACATTCTATTTTTTTCTCACTAAATAGGCAAGCTTGAATGCATAAATTTTTATGAATGGCTTGAATAATAAGCTCAATGATGTAGTGCGTGAATTATATCCAGGAAGTCTAGTTCTATCCCTGGTAACTTATTGTAACCTAAGCACCATATGGAGTAATTGAGCACACGCAATGTAAATCAGTGTAAACCTTGAGCACTTTGAGGTATGATCCCCACTTCCCTCTCCCCATCACTGCACAAAAAGACACATAAAAAGGGTCTATGGTATGTAGTCTATAAGCAAAAATACATGGCATTTTGACTTGATAAATATGAGCCAGATAGACATACTAATTATATTTCCTAAAAATTGCATCTATTGAATGTTGTAATGTATGTCATAGCTTGGGATTCCTGGTGTAAAGGCACTTAAAATGATTTGTGTAACTTTCATAACCAATAAAATAAATTTAATTATATCATTCTATATAATTATATATAATGAAGCACTGTAAGCAAGATCAATAAATATTTTTCCTGTAAAAAGTTGAGATGGTGAACATTTTAAGTTTTCAGATCATACAATATTTGTCACTTTATTAGAAGCTATGCATGCAACCAAAATATTTATATGCTAAGCACTGTTTACAAAATAGCAGTTCATATCTGGCTGAGACAGTATTATCTGTCTTTTAATATATAGCAGTGAGAAGAAAAACTTATAGTTATGTCAAAAAATACAAATGTATCTCAAAAATAAAGTTGAGAAAAGATAACATATAGAAAATAATATCTCTAATTTTATTTATGTTCTTATAAGACAATAACATTATATAACATAGTGGCCAGTGAAAAATAAATTAAGATAATTTATTTTCTTTCCATCATTAATTTTGTTTATGGAAGCTTACACTCAGTGGTGCTCAAGGCTAACTTTTCTCCATTCGGGATCACTCCTGGCGATGCTAGGAGACAATGTATGATTCTAGGGAAGGAAAAGGAGTCAGCCACATACAAATAAATACCTTTATCCCATGTTATTTTTCCAGTCTATTGTAGTCTATTTTCATGAATGATTCCCTTCATTTTTATAGAATAGTCATTATTATAGAATCTATTTTAATGCCTATATATCTGCATTCCTTTTCTTTTTTGAACAATTGTAATTTTTCATGTGTCTAGAGAGGTAATATAGCCACGTGTTAAAAATAAGAAAACTAAGAACCATATATCACACCTTACAACAAAGGTCAATTAAAGTGGATTTAAGAATTTAATATTAGACCCAAATTATAAATTATTTTCAAGAAAAACATAGCTGGACCATTTTGAAACTGAGTTAGTGGCATTTTCAATGGCAATGGCACTGGTCAAGAAAACAGCAAACATGTGGGTTCATATCAAATTAAGAAACTTCCACAGTGCAGAAGAACTGATGACTAGATGACAAAATAAAAATAATAATGCCCAAGATGGATAAAAATACTTATCCATCACTCATTTACAAAGGATTAATATCCAAGATATATAAAGCACATATAAACACAACAAATAGACATCCAACCCCATAAACATGGGGCTAAGAGGTGAATAGAAAATCTTTAAAGATAACATACAGATGAACAATAAGCAAATGAGAAAATGCCCTTCATAATTTATCAGTAAAGTGCAGACCAAAACAATGACATGCTACCTCACACCAGTAAGACTGGTACATACAAAAAATTAATAACCAAACCAGTCAGTGTAATGATGTGACTGTGGCGTAAAAGGAGCCCTCATTTACGGTTGATCAAAGTATCAATTTTTAAATCTCTTTGAAAATCTAAGGAGCACTCCCATCATAAAAATAAATATTGAGTTTCTATATTCAGAAAATCCACTTCTTGATACTTATTCCAATGATCCAAAAACACTGTTTCAAAAAAGATATTTGTACTCCTATATTCATTATAGCACTATTCATGATATCCTAACCCTGGAAACAAGTAGTTGAGTGTCCAAGTAAAAGATAACTGTGTAAAGAGTATCAAAGAAAGATAATCTGGAAACAACTAGTTGAGTGTCCAAGGAAAGATAACATGATATACATACATTGTTTGTATACACAATGGAACACTACTCAACTCATAGAAAAGACTAAATCACTAATTGCTACTATGTGAATAGAACTAGAGGGTTTCATGCTTAGTGCAGTAAATCAGAAGGGAGAGGGACAGATACAGAATATTTCTCAATCTGTGCTACATAAAGAATCCTAGTAAAGGAATAACAAATGAGCAAAGGCACCAGAAATCTGAAGACTCATCTACAGAACTGAGGTGACCAAGGTGGGTTGGGTTGGAGGCAGATGTGGAGGATGATGGTAGACTGAAGATGACACTGTGCTGGAGGTTGTGTTGTCGAATGTTATATGCACGAAAATCTATCATGAACAGACTGTACCCCCATGGTGCCTCACATCAACAACAGCAAAATCTGTACTTGTCTTTCACTGGAACCTGACACTTCATTTAGATATTCAATAATAATTTGAGAGTGGAAGTGTGGGATTCCCTAAGGTTTGTTTGGATGGATTAGTTTTTCCTGTCTGTTGGAAACAACAACATAAATCACTAAAAAATAACTGTGAGGAAAAAGACTAATAAAAAATAAATAAGAAAAAATGTCCTTCGGTAGTGTGAAGAAAAATTATACTGGACAAATATTAGAGATTAGGAAACACTTAAAAGACTACTGCTTTAAAAAAAAAGCTTGTTGTGTTTTTCCACTTGAGAGCCCTTTTTACATGCTGGTTATTTTACACAAACCCGATATATGGGTGTATAAAATAAGTATGCATTCAGACATTTACTAACAATAAAATGAAGAAATTTATATTTCTTTAAATTTTACTATTTTACAACCTTGACAATTATTTACATGACACCATAAGGAGTCATGACTCACAGTTTAAGAAGCCAGGATCTACAGTATTAAATGTGATATGGGGAAGAAATTAAAAGAAATGGCGGGAATAGCTTCAACACATGGACTATTAATGGTAATATCACATAAGTTAACTGGTCAATGAATTAAAATGAATATTTGACTAAAACGTCCTTTAGAAAATTTTTCTAAAAGAGTTTATATGGGCTAGAGTGCAGGAAGTAGGAGATAGGGAGGATTATTACTGTCTGAAGTGAAATAAAACACTTTCATATCACAGTGACAGAACAGTAAAAAGCCCTTGCCAAGAAAAACTAATTCTGACTATAAACATGGGGAACAAAATTTTGCTATACAAGATACATATTTTGAGCCATTAAGAAGTTATATCCACTTCAGATACACACATATTTCAAGGTCAGTTTAATCAATAGAATTAAATCCACATCTCATATAAAATAAAATCCTCACTAACTTAGAAATATTCATTGGCTTTGTTCCAGGTACCATCTATAAATTTAGTGTTTAATGTTGTAACAATCATTTTGTTTTTCTCTACAAAATACTTTGGGACAATAATTTTGACGAAGAACCATAACTTAATTATCCCTATAATGCTTGCAGTCTCAGACAGAAGGACCTGAATGCCAGAAATAATGTAAATAGCAAGAACACACATTATTTGGAGGTTTTCTCATTCATATGTCTCATATCTATGTGGCAAACCTCAAAGTCTAGGCTTATAACCAGAAGGTCCACCTGTGGTCTTCCCACACAGCTACTGTTTCTCACTGAATGATAATTGGTTTCCAAGAAAAATCATCGAGAGAGAATCTGGAGATCAAACTCTCTGAGAAACTCAGGTAGAAAGTGTAGAGCTTCTTTTAACCCAGACTTCAAAGGTCTATGGCATCACTTTTACAGTATTCATCTACTAACAATTTTTTCTTTAAAGTCAAAAAACACATTCAGATAAAATTATAGCTACTACTTGATGGAGAAGTGGAAAAGTCGTATAACAGAACAAAATAGTTGGAAAAGAAAAATGATTGTCTCCATCTTAGAAAACAAAAAACTTTCACAGATTGCAGTGGAAAGACTGATCATAAATTAAGAGTTAATGACAAAACATAGATTTGAGATGCCATATAGCATCATAAATATAATATAATATTATATGGCATATAAACATGGTTTGTTTATATGATTCTGATATCGAACTAAAATCTGAAAAATAATTTTGAGGGTTTAAATTTTTTTTTTTTTATTATCACATCAGCTGTTATCGTTTTTTCAGACAAAGGGAATTATCCATATTTCAAAAAATGTTCTAAAAGAGGGGGTGGAGAGAAAACAATGACCACAACTTTTACTTAAGTGTTGAATCCCTACAAGTTTACTCGAATTGTGGTAAAAAATTAAGTGAATTCAAATTTTTAATGAGTAAATATATCTTTAATTTGCAGATGATCTGATAATATACATAGAAAAATCCTTACAGATTCTGCTAAAGAAATATACTAGAAATAATAAACCAACGCAAATAAAATTTAAGCCTAAAATCAGTTTACATAAATTAGTTTTAATTTCTATATGGACTGGAGTAATTAAAATTTGAGCTTACTTCAGAGAATTACCTGCCCCCATACCCTGGGTCTGGACACGAGGACGTGGACTATTATTACCAGTCAGAGGCCCGGGGCCTTCTGGATTGCCATAAATGCCGCTACCTGTGCACCGGGAGAGGTATGCTGAACCGAGACTATCAGACATGAGGTAGAGCTGCTACTTGCTCTCCCTGTGCCTAGCTGCTCATGAGGCGCCTGGGAGGCATGGTGGGTTCTAGCCCTGGCCTGCCACCCCAGCAGAGAGTAACAACAAGCCATACCACCCTCCCCTACTCCATGGGGCCCTCCATTTTCCCACATCCAAGCTTCCCTCTCTTCACAACTCCACCCAGCACACCAGACTATCACAGCCCGGATCATTGACAGCCACCCTGCAGCAGTTTTTTTTTTTCAATCCGCCCAGGTATGCTGAACCAGAGACTCTCAGACATGGGGCAGAGCTGCTCCTTGCTCTCCCTGTGCCCAGCTGCTCATGAGGCACCCGGGAGGCAAGGCGGGTTCCAGCCCTGGCCTCAACCCCAGCAGAGCCTTACAACAAGTCAGACGACCCCCCCCCACCTACTCCATGGGGCCCACCATTTTCCACATCCGACTTCCCTCTGCGTCACAAATCCACCCAGCAGACCAGACTATCACAGTCCGGATCATTGACAGGCCCCCTGCAGCAGTTTTTTTTCAATCTGGCCCAGGTATGCTGAACCAGAGATTCTCAGACATGGGGCAGAGCTGTTACTTGCTCTCCCTGTGCCCAGCTGCTCATGAGGCACCTGGGAGGCATGGCGGGTTCTAGCCCTGGCCAGCCACCCCAGCAGAGCCTCACAACAAGCAAGACCACCCTCCCATACTCCATGGGGCCCTCCATTTTCCACATCTGGACTTCCTCTCATCACAACTCCACCCAGCAGACCAGACTATCACAGCCCGGATCATCGACAGCCACCCTGCAGCAGTTTTTTTTTTTCAATCCATCCCAGGTATGCTGAACCAGAGACTCTCAGACATGGGGCAGAGCTGCTACTTGCTCTCCCCGTGCCCAGCTGCTCATGAGGTGCCCGGGAGGCATGGCGGGCTTCTAGCCCTGGCCTGCCACCCCAGCAGAGCCTCACAACAAACAAAACCACCCCCCTCCCCTACTCCATGGGGCCCGCCATTTTCTACATCCGGACTTCCCCTCTCGTCACAACTCCACCCAGCAGACCAGACTATCACAGCCCGGCTGGCGCGGCCGCTAAGCGGCCGTGCGGTTCATCAATAAATGCTTTATTTAGAGGTGACTACAACAGTATGCCACCCGCACAGCAAGCCTGGCAAGTTGCTCGTGTAGTTTTGATATGCCAAATACCAGTAACATTTATATTAGGTCATCCCCGTGACCTAATATAATGGTTTGAGGCTCTTTATGTTCCTGGAGCAAGCGGATGCCTTTGGGTTCTACTAGCACGAGACAGGACATATGGAGATATTACTGGCGCCTGCTCTAGCAAATAGATGATTAACGGGAAGATAGTGATAGTGATAGTGATAATGATCATACTACCAGAGTGAAAGTACAGTGCTAAAGGTACTTGCCATGAATAAAGCTTATGCCACTTTGAATCCTGGCATCAAAAAACTCTCTCAAAATCACAAGAGCAGGATATTAGAGGATATGGAGTAGCCTCCTGAAAACTGCTCTGTGTGACCCATCCCTCTATAACCAAAGTGATTATCTTAAAACAGTATTAATATTAATTCAATATAATTCTGTCAAAAATTCCATTGCATTTATAAAGAAATAGAATATTACTGAAATTTGTGTGAAAACCACAAAATGCTCAAATAGTTAAAGAAATTGTGAGGAAAAAAGAAAATAATGTCACCAACTGCCCTGACTAACAATACTATAAAGCTATAATGATAAAAATGATGTGGTACTTAAATAATAATAGATGTAATAATCCATAGATTTAACTCTCATGATAAATCAATATATCACTGTATCACACTGTATTTCTGTCTTCCTGTTTTTTCATTGATTTGCTCGAGTGGGCACCAGTAACATCTCCATCGCCCTGTCGCAAGCAAGTGTAGCTCAAGAGCATTTGCTTGCTCCAGGGACAGGAAGAGCTTCAAAACCATTCTTCAGGTCATGGAATTGAGGTCCATAATTTTTACTAGATGTTGGCATAACAAATAAACATGGGTAGCTTGCCAGGCTCAGCCGTGTGGGTGCTATACTATCGATATACATATATATATATAAATATATATTATATTCCCGGTAATATATAATATATAGTGAATATATAATATATTATGTATAATATATTATATATAAAGGTATTTTATAATAAATGAACCAAAGGCATAAATATAAAATTAAAATCTAAGAGGTGGTGCAATAATTATTGCTCAGGAACAAAAACATAACCCATAAAAAAGTTATTAAAGTGGGTCTATTTAAATATTTTTGCTTTAAGAAGACAGTCAACCCCATCAAAAAAATGGGTAGAAGTAATGAACAGAAACTTCCAAATAGAAGAAATTCATGGGCCAGAGCGATAGTCCAGAGGTTAGAGCATTTGCCTTGCACAGATGACCTGGGTTTCATCCCTGGCCTACAAGGTCCCCAGAGCACTACCAGGAGTAATTCCTTGAGCAAAGAGCCAGGAGTAACCCCTGAGCATCACTGGGTGTGACCCAAAAAGCAAAAAAAAAAGAAATTCAAATGGCCAAAAAGACATAAAAATGCTCATCACTCACTAATCATCAGGAGATGAAAATCAAAACAACAATGAGATATCATCTCTACCATAGAGACTGGCATATATCCAAAAGATCAACAACAAGTGCTTGGCATGGATAAAGGAAGAAAGTGACTCTAATCCATTGTTAGTGGAATGTAGACTGGTTCGTCCTTTTTGGAAAAACAATATGGACATTCTTCCAAAATCTAGAAATTGAGCTCCCATTTGACCCAGTTATGTCACTCCTAAAAATATACCATGAGAGGCCAAAATCACCATCTACACTTCTATGTTCAGAGCAGCACTATTAGCAATAGCCAGAATCTGGATACAACAAGAGTGCACGAGAACAGATAACTGGTAAAAGAAACTTTGATACGTCTACACAATGGAATACTATGTAGCTGTTCAGAAAAAAGAAGTCATAACATTTACCTGTAAATGGAAAGACATGAAGAGGATCATGCTGAGTAAAATTAGCCAAAGGGAAAAGGACAAATATAGAATGGCTGCATTTATTTGTGGAATAAAAAAAAAGTATGATACCAATATCCAAGGACAGGCAAAACATAAATCAGGAGGTCTTGTCAGTGGGTAGAATCTACTGCGTGTGTGGAGCCAGAGGTTAGATAAGACAGAAAGGAACAATGTACCAATAATTGTTGGTATTGATAATACCAGCCTAGAACTGAGCATTAAAGTGTAGGCAAAAGGGATATACATGATAACCTCTAAATGTATGTATTGCAAGTCACAATGTGTAAGGGAAGGAAGGAAGAGAGAAAAGAGAGAGAAAAAAAGTTAAAGTACCCGCCATAGAGGCAGGCTAGGGGGATGAGAGAGAGAAGTGGGGACATTGGTGGTGGGAAATGGGCACTGGTGGAGGAATGGGTGCTGGAACACTGTATGACTGAAAAACCAAACATGAACATCTTTGTAATTATGTATCTCATGATGGTATAATGAAAAAAAATTAAAAATAAAAGAATAAAATAAATAAAAATAGTTGCCTTTTGAAAACTTTTTGTCATGAGATAAAAGCAATTCAAAGTGAAACAGTAATACTTGAGAAGTCCCATAACTGATAAAGCATTGTGTTCTGAACTATGTAAAGAATTCTAAAATACAATTCCAAAAAACAAGTAACTCAATAAAATAATGGGCAAATGAATCATCAGATACTTGGCTGGAAATGATTTTAATGACAATTACAATTGTTAAAATAAGTTTATAGTTATTCAAAAGAAAATACAAATGAAAACTCCATTGAATACTTCTACATCCATTAAAATATCTGTTCAAAAGAACGACCATTCAAGTTTGGGGACTATGGAAGGACAAGATCCCTTTATGTTACTACTATAATTGGTATATTTAATTTTGAAACCCTTTGAGAGTTTCTTTAAAGTTAGACATAACTTATCATATTATCTAACCATTCTGCATCGAGAATATACCCTCTGGAAATGAAAAGTATATGCCCAATGCTAGTGTTCATATCCGAATGTTCAAATAAATTAAATTTTACGGTTTAAAAAAGTTATAAACAGCCAACAGTAAGCAGATGAATATCAATGGATCAATCATTGCATGCCTATAAAGGGATTTTGACATAGCAGTAAAAGTAAATGAACTTTTAATATTACAAAATGAATATTCTCAGAAATTATTTTTGACTTTTTAAGAGGGTTAGGGATGTTCTTTTATTATACTTATTTGAAATTCTTTGGTTACTAACATGGGGTGGAGGGGAAAAGGATGACTATTACTATTAGATGCAACATTAGAGCTACGATTTTCTTTTTTATTTATTTTTTTACGATTTTCTTATATCAGATTCAGTCATGATCTTGAGAGCTAAGAGTATATTCATCCAAAATTACCATACTGCATAATTTAAATAGTTGTAGTTTATTTCATGCCAATCATAACTTAATAAAGTTATGATTGAAGAAACTGAAATCATCCAAACTTGCATTTATTAAGCAAAAATCGTATTTGGAAAAACATAAGTACTTCTTGCCTAAGAAATTTTGATGTTTGCAGAAATTTGAAAATATCTAACTTACAATAAACATTTATTTTTAAAGCCTTAGTTCATTTTTTAATATGAAAAGTCTTACTTTTTTTAATATAGGCCAAAGCTAGCCATTGCTTGACATCACTCAGACTTTGACATTAATGTTTAATTAAGGATGAGAAGAAACTCATTTGATTCTTCACCCCCGTCAATTATCTTTTGCTTCAAACTGTGAGAGAGGCTAATGTACTTCTGAAAAGGAGACTGTTAGTTAAAACTACATAAATATTGAACAATTCAACCTATTTTCTGTGAATCCTTGCCTGTACGTGGTTTCTAACCTGAAAAATGTGGAGGATAGGGGTTGAGGGGAAGAAGGGTGCTAGAGAAGAAGACAGTTATTCATTACAGTAACAACAGATAGCAGTGAAAGGGACTTTTGGTCAAGTTATTCTACTGAGCCAAAGTATGCAGGAAGTAATCATTTGTACCTAATAAAAATTAACAGTTACTAAACTTTTGCTATATACACATCAGGCACTTGACTAAGCTTTAAATTTGCAGGACTTATGAAACAATATACATTTCTGTTTGGCTATTTTTATTAGTTTTGCTAGTATGCATAAGGTGGCTAAATATCAGGGCTTAAGACACTTGCCTTATGTCACAGAGCTTATAAATAAAAGATGAGTTCAGAATCCAAGCCCTAATTTGCTTTGATTTAAAGTGGATAGACTGAAACCATTTTGTAATATGCTCAATTCATTTTACTCCACCTTACCTTCAAAGGCTATTTTCTATAAATTTCAATTCTGGAACAGAATATTAAGAAAACCAGGATAAAAAGAAAATATCCATTAGTGCAAAAGATATGAACTCTGTGAACAAAAGATAAACATATTTTTAGTTCTGTATTTGCTGAGAATACCTTTATTTTTGGCATACAGTGCTGTGTCTTGTACGTGATATGCACTCATTGTTTGCCAAGTTGAATTAGTGACATGCCCTCCTCATATTCAACCTATTTGAACTAGACTACTCTTCATTTCAAGTCAAGGACATGCAACACACTGGAGGAGAGAAACAGGCATGTGCTAAATGTGTTGTGCTGACATCTGTACAAGTGACATGACAATATATAGCCAACTGTCAGCAATGCAGATCAACATGAATGTTATCTATGTTTGGAAAAAATGTTATGATAAATGAATCACCTGTATACTCATAACATAGTTAAGGATCTTCTGAAATAACAATTCAATCAAGTCAATTAGTGGAATCTGTCAGAATGATTAATTTGATCAGGTAGCCATTCAATACAGGGTTGATGTGCCCTTTGAGAATACACAGTGGAGGCTCTACACTACAAAGATTATCATTCATTCCTGGTACTCCTTTTCCGCTACCCGTAAGGCTGCTCTGTTCAGTCATTCACTGCTACTGAAGGAGCAATATTAGCCTGCAATTAGGCTGGCAATGTAAGTGCTCAATCATTTTCAATTAGTTGTCCGATCAGTTGTTATACTACGAGCACTGGAGGCTCCCAGAATGGCTTTATTAAGGGAAAAGCAATGCCAAAAAATGATCCCAGGGTTAATATCTGCCTCTGGCAGAACGATTTCCAATTTGCACTTGGGATTAGACAACTAGCTCCTTCAAGAAAATCCAAGGATACAGAGCTCACCGCTTAACTCAGACTACTGCACTGACACACTTTAAGAACAGTTTGATATACATGCATCTCATTGTCACCATGGCAGGGAGCACGAGCCTTAGGGAACTCATGTCTTCGGACAAATTTAACTTGATGATTAAATTCACTGCAATCAATACCCAACAAGTACCACAGAGAGATTTTATCTGACCAATATCCCAAAATTGTCTTTGCTTATGATAATATTTCTTTTTGTTTTGGGGCCACACCTGGCAGTCCTTAGGGTTGATTCCAGGCTGTGTGCTCAGGGATCGCTCCTGGCGGATCCTTCATAAGCAAAGGGTTTTTGCGTGACTAGACTGTACTGGCATGCATTTTTAAAATGCATATGGCTGTCCGTTTGACTACAATGATGAAAAATTTATTTATCTTTCAAAGGTCATATATATATATATATATATATATATATATATATATATATATGTATCTTTACGGAAGAGCCTGGCAAGCTACCCGTATCATATTTGATATGCTAAAACCCAGTAACAATTATAGACCTCATTCCCATGACCTAGAGAATGGTTTGAGGCTCTTCGTATTCCTGAGTGAGCAGATGCCCTTGGGCTACACTAGCATGGCCAGGACGTATAGAGATGTTACTGGTGCCCACTCGAGCAAATCGATTAACAATGGGGAGACAGTGATACAGTGAATATGAAATACAGTTGCTATAAGGCTGGAGGGTGGGAGGGAATCTGGGATATTGGTGGAGGAGGTGATACAGGTGGGAGAATTGGTATTGAACATTGTGCATACCTAAAAACAATTATGAAAATCTTTGTAAACCATGATGTCTTAAAATAAAACTTTTAAAAAGGGAGAAAATGATAAAAAATAGTATTATGAAAAGTAGTTCCCTTTTGAATCCAACTAAGATGAAATTCCTGAATCCACCACTTAGCAGTCATGTGATATTTCACCTTAGTTGGATTCAAAAAGGAAACTCAATTCTCTTATTGGCTCAGCATTATAGTATTATTAAAAATTATATTTCATAATTAACAAAGTATCTACTGTTATCTAAGAAAACTTTGGAACAAATAAATATTTAATTTTAGTCCATTTAACATATATAAATGCATCACTTGATCACTTGATCACTTGAATCTCGTTATTCATCGATTTTGCTCGAGCGGGTGCCAGTAACATTTCCATTTGACCCTATCACGTGCCTATGTAGCCCAATGGCATCTGGTTGATTCAGGAATATGAAGAGCCTCAAACCGTTCCCTTCCAGGGTCTTGACAAGGAATTATAAATGCATGTGCACCTTTAAAATATATATTTAAAATATATATAAATGCTTTTTGCGAAGAGTTGATCCAGTGGTAAAGTGCTTGTCTTACTTGTACAACCTGGTTTCCAATCCCTCGGTACCCCATATAGTCCCCTGAGCACTATCTGAAGTTATTCTTGAAAAGAGAGTCAAAATTAAACTGTGGGCATTGCAGGGCATGACCCATGACCAGTGGCGAAACGTGAAATATGTGTAAGCTACTATGAACTCATAAGTTTAAAAAATGTAAAGTTTCTCTATAAAGAGATTAGTATTTAGAGATGAAGTGTAATGGAAAGTATATAAAGAAGTTATATTTTACCTAAACTTATAAATAAGCAAAATTTAATTATGTGCATATATTCTTGTGAGTTAACATAGTTAAAAATATTATTTATTTTGGAGGCAAGGTTGTAATACTTTGGTCATCACCAAAGTGTTAATAACACTGTACTACTATTTACTGGACCCCTTCTACCTATTCAACCTAGTTTCCAATCTAGTTCCTAGTACATTGTAAAAGTGGATTGGAAGATGAAGAAGTAGATCTCTTCACATAGAACAGATTCACAGGTCTGTACCCACTGGGTCAATAGCCTGTGAGTTGAGGATACGCAGAGTAGAGAGGCCTACTAATTTAATCTCTTATTCACTCACTGTTGTGTTAATTTAACTAATAAAATCTATCTTCTAACCCAGTAATGTTGTGTGGTGCTCATCACTCACTAGGCTACAGTACACAGACTTTAGCTTTGAATGGAAATCCTGGGCTAAATTCTACTAGTACAGTAGGAAAGAATATCTAACGGATTCTAATCACCTTAAAGTATGACATAAACATCTCAAAAGTCAATGGTTGCCTTAATGTGTTTTGAATAAAATTTTCTATGCTTGTGTATGCAGATAAAATGTAGGAGAATCTTAAAAAATAAAGTCCTCCGGAACATGCAAAAAAGAAAAGAAACTTATATATATGGAATAGAAGAGAGCCTCAAGGAATATAAATGCATGTGCACCTTTTTGAAAAGATATATTTAAAATATATATAAATGCTTTTTGGAGAGTTAATACAGTGGGTAAAGTGCTTGTCTTACTTGTAGCTAAACCTGGTTTCAATCCCCTTGGCACTTTATATAGTCCCCTGAGCACGCATCCAGGAGTTATTCTTGAAAAAGGAGAGTCAAAATTAAACTGTGGGCACTCAGGGCACTTTGATATATATACAAAGTTCAGGTTCCAAAAAGACATTCCTTAAGTAAAAAAAATACTAAGTGCAATACAAAAAAGTAATTATAACTTCCTTATTACTTAAAGACCCAGAAATCGATGGTATGAGGAAGAAAGTTTAGAAATTTCTTTGTGCTTTTAGAATTTGTATTGGTATTATAACATTTGAATTTCAAAGTATATAATGTGAACCTTGAATCCATTTGTGAAATCTGATAAAAATTCATATGTTTATAAAATCAAAGAAGAGATCATAGTTAAGAATCACTGGGGCGGGTGTGTGGGTAGGGGTTGCCTTGCACACGGCCGGCCATCCGACCCGGGTTCAATCCTGCATTCCCTCTTATAGTCCTCCGAGCACCACCAGGAGTAAATCTGAGTGCAGAGCCAGGAGAAACCCTGAGATACCCGAGGGTGACCCAAAAAAGCAAAAAAAAATAAATAAATAAATAAATAAATAAATAAAATAAACTAAAAAATAAAAAAAGAATCATTACAATAGTATGGCAAATTTTAAATTAAATGACTACAACTTTACCACTATTTCCACTCGCTTATTTAAAAAATCAAATTCATGAAAGCAAAAGCCTTTACTAAAATTTGTTCTGTGTCTTTGTCTAGGTGGAAGGGAAAATTACCCTTGATGGAATATGGAAAAAATAAATCAGGATAAAAAGGAACATAGAATTCTAATAAGTTCGAGTCAAGCATATTAGTAATATATAACTAGACGCATGTGATGAGGCCGGGAATGACACAATAAAGTTAGAAATCTTGAATACATTAACAAACTGTTTTATAATTTCACTGTTTTCCGATAAGCAGACTAATGATGAAAATCTGAGGTATTTTAGTTTTGCTTTCTGAAAACAGAACTAAAATAGGATGTAGGAATTTTCCAATTTTCTGGAAGCTGATGTTCAGAAAGGAAAATACACAGCTAACCTCAGAGAATAAGATAGGGAAGAGAGCAGAATCTTTGGCTTTAGGTGGCTTTGCAGCGATCGAATTGCAAATGAACAAACAAACGAAGTGTGGAGACAGGGACTGTCAGCATGAACAGGTACTCTTCGTACGGGTACTCTGTCCCAAATCAGGAGGGAAATTCTGGTCTGACTCTGCGGCAACTAATGATCTGACCTAGAGCTTATGGAAATGCTTTAATAAACATGATCTGACTCCCCGATTATTTGCATATAAATTTTCCACCTGCAGAGGTTTTCCTCTCTCTCTCTCTCTCTCTCTCTCTCTGTCTGGCTCTCTCTCTCTGTGTCTCTCTCTCTCTCTCTCACTTTTTGGAAGCAAGGGTTGTCACCACCAAGCAGTGCTTAAGGATGGAACTGGGTTTGGCCACATGCAAGATTTCAACCTTAAACCCCAGTATTATCTCTCTGGTTTAGGACAGGGGTTTTCATTTAGGTAGTTGACTGAATAACAACCAATTCAGCTGCACATTTAAAATCGGCATGAAAATTTGCCACTACTGTTACCATAGTTATCATCAGTATTGTTTCTGCATAATCAGCTGGGTTAAAAGGTTCCCCATTCCTTGAGCAGAAAACCTTCCTCCTCACCTACTAGAGCCACCTCTGCTAGACCAAGACCTCTTCTGCCTCTTTCTGTGCCTCTTCCAGACGGCCCTCCACTCTTGGTTCCATCTAATCCATTTTCCTGACCCCGAAACTCTGAGGTGTCCACAGCTGCACCTCTCCCCGTCTTGGTGGTCCACCACGTCGCCGGCTATAGTCTCTGTCTCGATCTCGATTTTCTTTGCCTTCTTCTTTGGATTCCGTTCTTTAAACCATCCAACCTTCTGTCCTGAGGCTCCATTTTTCTTCCAGACCATTTCCCAGAAACGGCGTGTCTGGGTTTCCTTCAGAAGTACATTGATAGCTCTGTTGACATCTCCATTGCAGTCATGTAAAAGCAATGACACACATTAATCCTGGTTCTAAATGCATAAAAAAAAAAGAGTAGCCTTCTGAAAATACATAATGTTTATAAAAATAGATATAAGACTCTATGTTATAAAACAGTAGTTGGTAGTACATTTTTCAGCAGATAAAAGTATAGTAGATCATATTTTTCTTTAGGTTTAGTCAATATGAGATATTTTTATTTTATATGTATATTATTTAATTGTTTTAATAAAAATCAAAGATGCTACTAATTCAGGTTTTGCATCTATGAGGGCAATGGGGACCCAAGGGCCAAACAGATATTACTTTTTTCCGTGGAAAAATATATTACTTTTCCCACCCAGCAGACCAGCCTATCACAAGCCCGGCACCATTTACGACTGCAAGAGGCCGCGGCAGTTTATATCAATAAATGCTGGACTTAGAGATGACTACAAGAGCACGCTTCCTGCACAGCAGGAGCTGAGGCAAGTACCGTGTTAGGTTTGATATGCCGAAATACCGGTAACAATTATAGATGGCCCTCATTCCAGAATGGATTGAAGCTCTATGTTCCTGTGGAGCAAGCAGATGCCTCCTTGGGCTCTACTAGCATGAGACAGG
>JAJIBD010012943.1:0-30491 GCA_021461705.1 Cryptotis parvus | reverse complement strand
TGTACTATCACTCCAGCCCAAGAAACCACTTTTCTATACAATTACTCGAGTGGGGAAAACACACATGTTCAGTTTTAGAAGCATTGTGAATGAAAATCATTGAACCAGAGTAAGAAAGTGTTTATCTTGGACAAATATTTTCCCATGCCCTTACAATTACTGAGGACTAGGAAGCAGAATTTTTCACCTTTGCAATCTTCAAGAAAAAAAATCAGGGGTCTTAATGATAGCAGAAAGGGGTAAGGTGATCCCTGAGCAGAGCTAGGAATTAAATCCTGAGCATGGCTCGGGGTGGTTCAAAAACAAACAACAACCAAAAAAAAAAAAGAAGGAAGGAAGTTAGGAAGGAGAGAGAGAGAGAGAGAGAGAGAGAGAGAGAGAGAGAAGGGAGGGAGGGAGGAAGGAAGGAAGGAAGGAAGGAAAGAAGGAAGGAAGAAAGAAAGGAAGGAAGGAAAAAGAAAAGAAAAGATTCAGTTCTTTAATGAGATTTAACTTATATTTAATACATGTTGTTTATTTATAGTTTTTCTTCTGGAATTGTATTTTCCAATATAAATTATCATTAGAAAACATATCTAGGTGTTACAGCAACAGTATAGCAGGGAGGGCACTTCCTTGCATGTGGCAAATGCTCAAAAAAAGTTGAAGTGATGGCACAGTGGGTAAGCAAGCCAGCCTTGCCTGTGGCCGACTTGTCTTTGATTCCCAGCACTCACATGTCCTCAAAGTCCCCAAGAAGTAAACCCTGAGCAGAGAGCCAGGAGTAAGCCCTGAGCATTGCCAGGTATGCCCCCAAAACACGCATATACAAATAAAGGCTCAGCAACTGCTGGATTTATTATGGAGTTCTTATGGTATCATTTCTAAGAGAAAGAGAAAGTACATTTCTTTAAAATTTTTCCATAAAAATAATTTTTATGGGAACTGCCCCGGGAGACCAGTCATAGCATGCAGAGCCTCAGACGCTAAGGGAGAGCTGGCATTCAGCTCGCCTCTAGTTCAGCTGACCATGAGGCTCCCTAAGTCCATCAAACTAGTGGAACCAACCATGTCCTAGAATATACTACATTCCACGATGTGTACAAAAGGTAGGCAGGAGGGAGAGAGAGAGAGAGAGAAAAAGAGAGAAAGGAGATACAGAACCCGCCATGGAGGTGGGCTGGGGGGGGGGAGGGAGGTGAGGACACTGGTGATGGGAGATGTGCACCGTTGGAGGGATGGGTGTTGAAACACTGTAGAACCAAAACTCAAGCATGGGGCATCTTGTAACTATGTCTAAAGGTGGTGTGATAAAATAATAATAAAAAATAATGATTTTTATCTAAGCAGATCACAACATTATCATTTCCCATCACTTGATGTAACTGTTTCAATACCTTCAAAGCACATGAATATGCCTTTTCTCCAACATTAATGGACTTAGGATCATCGCATCCAAGTCTTCCCAAATTCTCACATCACCATCACTTCCACATGTTACAATATAACTGTGAAGGAAACACAAGCAGTGAACAGTCACACCATCTCTAGCAATTTTTATGCTACTTTTCTTTAAGTTAAATAAAGTAAATCAAGTTTTAGCCAATACTTTCTCAATAACAAAAATCAAGGGCGGAGTGATAGTTCAGCAGGTAGGGCATTTGCCTTGAACACAGCTGACCCGGTTCAATCCCCCAGCATTCCATATGGTCCCCTGAGTACCGCCAGGAGTGATTCCTGAGTGCAGAGCCAGGAGTGACCCAAATAAGTTTAAAAAAATCTAATTGATAAGGAATGCTAGCCGCCTTTTTCTACAAAATCAAAGGTTATTCCAATGTTCCCTGCACTTCCTCCTTGACATAAATTTTTAGTTCTATAATAAAGTGAGAAAGAAGTATGCAATTGGGGCCGGAGCAACAGCACAGGAGATAGGACATTTGCCTTGCATGTGGCCGACCCAGGTTCGATCCCCGGCATCCCATATGGTCCCTCAAGCACCGCCAGGAGTAATTCCTGAGACAAGAGCCAGGAGTAACCCCTGAAGATTGCCGGGTGTGACCCAAAAAGAAAAAAAAAAAAAGGATGCAATCTCTAACTGCAGCTACCAGGTATACCTTGCTCACCACTGTGTCTCTAGCACAAAGAAGTCTGACACGTCTGTTTGCTGAACTAATTAATGGAAGGATGAAAAGAGGTCAATTAACAAAGTCAATTATTCAAGTGGCTGGTCATATTTCACAATCTTGTTTTAAACCTCTCATCCTGCAATTGCTTTTCTTCATCATACAGCTTATCTAGACCGAAAATCAAGTAAAAACACAAAAATACGATGAATGATGTGCATAGAAGCTATATAAATAATAGTGGCTGTTAGAAGAAAAATATTAACTTCCCAAAAAATTAGTATTTATACTGAAAAATCAAAGGACAAGTAAAACTGGATACATTAGGTATTTATTTTTTTTGGCTTTAGTTTTGGGCTACACCTGAGTACAGGTTACAGTACTCAGGAAGTACTCCTGGTAGGGCTCAGGGAACTATATGGGATGCCAGAAATCAAACTCTGGTCAGCATGTGCAAGGCAAATGTCCTACCCACTGTACTATTGCTCCAGTCCCAGTTTTGTTTTTATTAAAAGGGGCGGCGGAGAGGGGTGGGCAGCTCCAAATAGGACAAAACCATGACCAGAATATAAAGTTAAGCAAAGCAAAAGGGAAATTTATCTGGTAGAGCAGACAGTCCAAGAAATGGAGAAATAATATATAGAGTGGGGTTATCCTATTTAGAAAACAATCTTCATATCAGAATAAAGGATTTGGGCTCCTTTTGACAGGTGTATATACATAAAAAGTCTATAAACCCAACTTGCTAAAGACAACCCTGATTTTCTTTGGTGGCGGTACGGGCACATTGGTGGTGGGACTGATGCTGGAATATAGAATACCTGAAACTGTGCTGTGAGCACTTTGTAAATCAGTGTCTAAATAAAGTTTAAAATTTGTTTAAAAAATTAAGGAAATCAGAAAATATCATGAAAGTTATGCAAATTAATCCAGAGGGCTGGATTAAGATACATAAAAAAAAAACCCTGATTCTTGCATCCATCTAATTATCATTTGTCCTGAATTTTTTCACTTTCAAGCACATTAGTACTAGTAGCATCAAAATTGTATCACTGTATCACTGTCTTCCAGTTCATCATCAATTTGCTCGAGCGGGCACCAGCAACATCTCCATATGTCTTGTCTCAAGCTAGTAGAGCCCAAGGGCATCTGCTTAAAGCAAATTTGACAAACCTCTTTTCTGCATTTTTTAGTTTCCGTTATGACCTTGTTTAATGTACATTCAATGAATAGGTTCTCATTTTAATTCCTGAGTAAATTTGAAATCAACTAGACATAATTCATCTCTCCCCCTCTACTCTTTCTTGATACAACGAAACTAGAATCTCCTTTCAAGGACAACAGCTATTAAACTGGTAAAATTCAAAATGAAGTCAGAAACGAATCCCTTGAGGTGATTGATGAGAAATATTTCACATTGCCCTCTCTACTAGGTTTTAACAGGCGCAAGAGAGAGAGGGAGAGGGAGAGAGAGAGAGAGAGAGAGAGAGAGAGAGAGAGAGAGAGAGAGAGAGAGAGGTGTCTGCTATAGAAAGGTGGGGAGGGAAACTGGGGACACTGGTGTTGGGAAATGTGCTCTGGTGTAGGGATGGGTGTTGGAACAATGTATGACTGAAACCCAATCATGATCGACTTTGTAATGGTCTATCTCAATCAGCTTTGTAAGGTCTATCTCATGGATTCAATCAAAAAAAATTTTTTTAACTTTTCAAAGAGATTATACTGATTTTATAGCTGCATAGTTAGATGTCAAAAAATGAGTTTGTTTTTCCTTTTTTAGTACAAAGATGAAGTAAAATTTCTGAAACAGGGCTGGAGCGATAGTCCAGTGGGTAAAGGGCATTTGCCTTGCACGCGGCCGGCCTATGCTAGCCTGGGTTCGATCCCCCGTGTCCCATATGGTCCCAAGAGGGGGGGGGGCGGGGGGAAAATATTTAAGTGGAGTAAGAAGAGAGGGGGGCGGCGGGGGTTGTTCTGGCCGCCGTCCTATGCAAGACCGCCAGGAGTAATTCCTGAGTGCAGAGCCAGGAGAAACCCTGAGCATCGCTGGGTGTGACCCAAAAAAGCAAAAAAAAAAAAAAAAAAAAAAAAAAGAAGAAGAGGGGAGAGGGAAAAGGGAGATAGGGGAGACAGAGAAAGCACGTTCGCGCTAAAGATAAAACCCTTTTATTCCCTGGCCCAGAGCAATAGTTTAATGGGTTAGAGCATTTGCCTTGAATGCAGCCAACCCAGATTCGATCCCAGTATCCCATAATAAGGTATCTTGAGCACCGCCAGGATTAATTCCTGAGTACAGAGCAAGGAGTTACCCCTGAGCATCACTGGATATGACACAAAAAGCCAAAAAGAAAGCAAAAGCCCTTGTTCTCAGGGACCCCCCAAAAAAAAAAAAATAAAAAGGGAAAAGGGGAAAAAAAAGTTCCTATTACAAATGGGTCAAGAATCGCACATTACAACCAAAAAAAAAAAAGTCATGGCTTTTTTTCAGTACCATTCCCAAATATAGGCTGTAACGGTCAATATAATTAGTGTCCGCTTAGGAAGCAGGCATGGGGATGGGGGTGGGGGGTTGAAAATGAGGGTCCTTGGTGGTGGTGGGCGCACACTGGTGGTGGAATTGGTGTTGAAGCGATGAATGTACCTAACTGTATTGTGAAAAACTTTGTACTTTGTAAATCACGATGTTTAAATAAAGCTAAACAAATAAACAATGAAATGTTCCTGTTAAATTAAGAAATCTATGAAACACAAATGCACTGAAAATTATACCTGTAAATTAAAATTATAGCAAAATTCATAACTGTCCAAATGAGTTGCAAGAGTAATTAAAAGAGAAGGCACAGCTGCCAAATTTTTAGATAATTTTGTTTATACTTAGGACAGCTGTACAAAAAATTTTTATGTTTGCAGATGCTAAATGTTCAAAAACATCTCCTCATTGCATGAGATGCTTTCTCTGCTGCCTAATTTTTATGAAAATATCTGCGCCTCAGAGGCCAACAGAGCGGTTTCAGCTTGAGGTCTACCCACGCCCTGCCCCCTGCCACAGTGTAGACCCACGACCCCCATAGCGCTAGTGTTATAACACCGGCCCTACCTGAACAATCTAACTAGCTTATCAGAAAATGTCACCTAGAACTCCAAAAAACAATTTAAAAGGCTCACTCTATTAACTAACAAAAGAAAAACAAGAATAAAGTAAAATATTTGCACCTTTGAAGAGTAAAGTTATAAAACTGAAGTGTCCTATTATGATGGCATTATTACTGAAAATAAATCCTCTACATTATAGCCGCATTTTATTCAAAATCAGTTAGAAACCTTTAATCAAAGCATTCAACTTAAGTCTTTGAAGCTTTTAGTGAAATGCAATTAATGAAAAAGTCTATTTATCCCCACAACAGTAAACAATAATCAAACAATTTGTACATTAAAAGCGGAAACAATGAATGATTTCATTTTGAATCCTGTAATTGCACTTTGGAATAGCTTGATTTGAAAAAGAATCTTTTGATGGAACTCTTAATGTATAAATTTGTACTTTGTGCCAGAATGAAATAAAATTAAATATAGGATTAAATTTATGGAAAATTCAAATAATATATAAACTTAATTAATAAATTTTATCTTTAAAAATATTGAAGGAGGGTCAGGAGCAATAGCCCAGCGGGTAGGGCGGTTGCCTTGCACGCGGCCGGCCCAAGCCAGCACGGGTTCGATTCCCGGCATCCCATATGGTCCCCCGAGCACCCCCAGGAGTAATTCCTGAGTGAAGAGCCAGAAGCCCCTGAGCATTGCCGGGTGTGACCCAAAAAAAAAAAAAAATTGAAGGAGAGGCCAGGGAGATGGTACAAGAGGTAGTACACTTGTCTGGCATTCAGTCAGGCCAGGTTTAATTCCCAGAACCCCATATGGGCCCCAGATCAGATCCAAGAGTGATCCCTGAGCACGGAGACAGCACTAAGTCCTGAGTACAGTCAGTGTGGCCCAGAAACAAATTTTATATGAATTATATATATATAATTACATCAGAAAATGCCACCTAGAACCTCAAAATGTATAAGGTACACACACAGAGAAAGAGAGAGATGCAGGACAAAGAGATAGCACAAGAGTAAGAGCACAAGAGTAAAACAGTTGTCTTATACACAGCCAGCCCTAGTTCGATCCCAGCACTGCATGATACCCAAAGAACTGGCAGGATCAATCCCTGAACACAGAGATAGGAATATGCCCTATACACAACTGGGTATGGTCCCCAAAAAAACAAGTTAAATAACTGCATTTTTTGGGGAGTCACACCCGGTGACACTCAGGGGTTACTCCTGGCTCTGCACTCAGGAATTAGTCCTGGCGGTGCTCAGGGGATCATATGGGATGCTGGGGATCGAACCTGGGCGGCATAGGCCGACAGCGTGCAAGGCAAACGCCCTATCCACTGGGTTATTGCTCTGGCTCCAAATAACTGCATTTTTTATTTTTTACTTTTTTAAATTATTTTGAAATTTCCCCCCCATTGTCAAAGGTGTCCTGTCCTGATTTAGACGTTAAATTGAGAATTTCACTATAAACTTCTGAGCAGGACAGGTTCTATTACACTTTTATTCTCTATAACATACCTACAAAAAGCCAAAATTACCAAGCCATGTTTTCCCCACTGAATTTTCCATGCTTACAGAGCCACGTTCTTTATCTTTCCCGCCCTAACCCTTAGGCCTCAGGGGATTCATGGTCAGGAACCAACTAACTCTCTGTATCCTCTGCTTTCTCTCTGAACATTCCTCCGAGGACAATGCTTCCTCTTCAATTCTCTTAAGTGGTAGCTGATTTCTTTTCTACATCTCTCCCGGGATCTGGAGGTGGAACTTTCTAGCACTTCACTGCCATTTCCATTCTAGTGCCACACCCTACTCTCTCTTAAGAAAAAAGGGGCCCAAGTGATAAAAAGCACCTGCTACATAAGACTGAGGACGTGAACTGGATTTCCCAGGCTTGCTGAGAGGCATCAGCTATGGTCCTCGCACTTCTGCAGAGACGCCCAGTGTCACCACAGTGTGTGAGCTCTAGCACCGAGCAGAGCTGTGTGCAAGTACTACCAGTAAAGTGTGATTTCCCCAGAAAGTACCACAAGGTAAAGTGTTCAAGAATTGTGCCAGGATTAGCCGCTGGCATGTATGGACACCACAGCGAGCCCAGGGAAGCGCTACCCGCAGCATGTCAAGAGCGGGCGACTGAATGATTGCAAGAGCGGGCGACTGAATGAGTGCAAGAGCGGGCGACTGAATGAGTGCAAGAGCGGGCGACTGAATGAGTGCAAGAGCGGGCGACTGAATGAGGGCAAGAGCGGGCGACTGAATGAGTGCAAGAGCGGGCGACTGAATGAATGCAAGAGCGGGCGACTGAATGAGGGCAAGAGCGGGCGACTGAATGAGTGCAAGAGCGGGCGACTGAATGAGTGCAAGAGCGGGCGACTGAATGAGGGCAAGAGCGGGCGACTGAATGAGTGCAAGAGCGGGCGACTGAATGAGTGCAAGCCCCGAAGAGCATGTTCCACCACCTCCTCCCTCAAGCGACAGAGCCAAGTGTACAAATACCACAACCAAAACTGTGCAAGCTGGCTATAGTAACCACAACAGCAACTACAGGAAGAAAAGGGGGATTTTTTTAAATAAAATGTAGAAAATGATAAGAAAGACATGTAACTGAGATCAGGGAATTAGCTCAAGAGGAATTCCCTCGGCTTGTTTAAGGATTTGTTCTCAGCATTAATCTCTCCGATAACACATATTCCTATTTAAATCCTTAGTATTTTTAATACCTGTATAGATGAAACTGATCCACAACCCTGTCCTTCACTCATATCAGACACCCACATGCCGAAGCCTCCACCATGGAAACAAATCGCCCAGGTTTACAGCTTCACCACTTATCTCAAAAGAGATGCCAGCCAAGCCACTGAAAACTTGATCACTTGAATCCCGTTATTCATCGATTTGCTCGAGCGGGCGCCAGTAACATTTCCATTGGACCCTATCATGTGCCAATGTAGCCTAATGGCATCTGGTTGATTCAGGAATATGAAGAGCCTCAAACCGTTCCTTCAGGGTCTTGACAAGGAAGTCTGACCATCTTGTAGGTGGGCGGCCACGTGATCTTTTTGACATCCCATGGGATCCAGTCAGTAACGGCTCTAGTCCAGCGGTCGTCTCCAAATCGCACTACATGTCCAGCCCATCTGATTTTCGATGCCTTGGCAAAGCGAGACAGCGTCCCTGATTCTGGAATAGCGACGGAGGTCAGAACTCCGAATTCCTTCTCTCACTTGAGTGAGGCGTGATATTCCAAGCATAGCTCTTTCGATTCCTCTCTGGGAGACCCGAATAGCATTCTCATCCTGCTTTCGTAGGGCCCAGGTCTCTGAGGCGTATGTTAATGCAGGGAGAACGGTGGAGTCAAAGAGATGTGCCCGGAGCCGGAGGTTCTTTGTCCTTTTAGCTATTTCTTTGATGCCTTTGAAGGCATTCCATGCCGCTCTCTTCCTCCTGCGCAGCTCAGGTTTTAGGTCGTTCATCATGTTGATTTCTCGACCTAGGTACACATAACTGCTGCATTCAGAGATGTCTGTTCCATTGAGAGCCCCATTCACTCTCAAGCCACTGGTACCAAATTTATATTCAACAGCCCAGTTCTAGAGATCCTGGAGTGCTCAGGGCCACATGACACCTCCAAATTCCACAATAAAGACTGTCCAGTAGGAAGGAGCACATCATAAATTAGATGGGAAAAGTCAACTAAGCTCAGTAAACAAAGCCAGTAACACAGAAGGGTCAAGTAGCAACGATCAGCTAGATAAATTCTCAGTGACTATAATGACCCCATTGTGAGATAGTGATATAAAACAACTTTCTCAAATTTTCTCTTAAGTATTTTTTTATATTTCTAGTAGCCATTTTGTTGTAACAAACAATATAAATTATTTTGTGTCTGCTAAGAGAGCAGGCTTAGGTGGGGGGGTAAGGGTGGCAAAGGGACAGAGGACGATAGCAGAGGGAAGGCCATACCTGCGGTGGGACTGGTGTTGGAACACTAAATGTCCCAAACTGTATTATAAACCACTTTGTAAACTATGTTTAAATCATTTTTAAAGTCTTTCCTAAAAAAAAAAAAAAAAAAGTGGGGGGCCAGAGCAATAGTCCAGCGGGTAGGGCATTTGCCTTGCGCGCAGCTGGCCCATGCCAGCCCAGGTTCGATCCCAGGCATCCCATATGGTCCCCGAGCACCAACAGGAGTAATTCCTGAGTGCAGAGCCAGGAGAAACCCCTGAGCATTGCTGGGTGTGACCCAAAAGGTAAAAAATAAAATAAATTAAAAAATAAGGTCTTTCCTGATCACAGACTCCTATCTAACTACCCTCATACTACCCTCAATTTTTTGAGTGTCATTCTAACTTCAATGCCTCCCTTTTCCTAAATATACTATAACAAGGTTTTCATTCCTAGCACTTCATTAAAAACAAGCCCAAGATCATACACTGCTGCCACATCACTAAATCTAATGCTAAGTCTCAGTCTTCAACTTCACCCACCAGCAGCACCTGACCTGGTTCATTATTTCATCCTACTCAAAACAAATATTTCAAGTTGCTTCCAGGTACAACCCTTATCTCCTGATTTTAAATTTCATTTTTTGGTCTTTGCTTTTGTTTTGGGGCAATAGCTACTGATGCTCAGGGGTTACTCCTGGCTCTGCACTCAAGAATTACTCTGGCGGTGCTCAGGGGATCATATAAGATGCCAGGGACCAAACCCGGGTTGACCGCATGCAAGGCAAGGCCCCTACCCCATCTGAATGCTTTTGGGGAAGTGGGGAACTCCAAAGGCATCAGGAGCTGGGACAACTCCTGGCCAAAGGGATATGGTGTTGCCGGAGGCCAGCAGGGCGATGTCCAACGATGTTAGGGAGGGTGTTAGAAGGGGATTACAGAGCCAAACATTGAACTGAGGGCCTCATGTATACAAGGCACGTACTCGATCCTTTTTAGCTATCTCTCCGTCCTTCAAGCCTCTTAACTACATTTCTTTCTTACATGGTTTCATTCACGCTTAAATGTCGAAGCAGTAGTTCAGTCAAGTAGCAGCACTGGAAGCAGTTCCAGTAACCGTGGTAGTAGCATTGAAGTGATTCCAGTTGCAGCTCCAGAAAGGTGGCGGCGGCAGCACGATCAGTAGAGCGAGTAGAAGTCAGAGTAGGGGGAACAGGGGCAGAAGGCACAGGAGGGACATGGATTGGAAGAGAAGAAATACTTCAGGGCTAGAAAGAAGTCACAAATCTTCAAAAGGTGGTAGTAGACACAAAAGGATTAACAGATAACAATTCCCGATCCAACAGAAAGAGGTGTATTTCAGAGAGCAGTCACACAGGCAAAAGATCTCAAGAAGTGAAAGAGATCGAAAATCAGACAGGAAGGACAAATGGCATTAACCAAAATAATTAGAAATCATGATTCTGGACAAGAATTGAGTATTGAAAGTTGGTGACAACTTTTATACAGGACAACCTTTCAGTAATTGTATTGCAAACCATAATCGAGAGAGAGGAGAGGGCGTGGGAGGAGAGGAGAGTAAGAGAGAGGAGAGAGAGAGAGAGAGAGAGAGAGAGAGAGAGAGAGAGAGAGAGAGAGAGAGAGAGAAGTACCTATCTCAGAAGCTGGGGGCAAGAGGGAAACTGGAACACCGTGGTGGAAAGGTACACTGATGAAGGGATGAAGGGATGGGTGCTGGAACTTTAAATGAGAGAAACCCAATCATAAACAACCTTATAACTGTGAATCTCATTATGACTCAATTTTAAAAAATTACATGTCGTGGGGCCGGAGTGATAGCCCAGCGGGTAGGGTGTTTGCCTTGCACGCAGCCGGCCCCGCCGGTTCAATCCCGGAGTCCCATGTGGTCCCCCGAGCACTGCCAGGGGTAATTCCTGAGTGCAGAGCCAGGAGTAACCCCTGAGCATTGCCGGGTGTGACCCAAAAAGCAAAAAAAAAAAAAAAAAAAAAAATTACATGTCGAAAGTCTTTTGGTAAATACAAAATGTTTGTTTACCATACAATCTTGTACTTTTTGCATAATTTTGTTAGTTATTTATCAAAATTATGAGATTCCAAAATATGTAAAAATAATAATTAAAAAAAAGAAAAAATGCCAACTATATATGCCCATATTTTTGCTTTAGATCACACCCGGCAATGCTCAGGGGTTACGTCTAGTTCTTTGCTCAGGAATTACTCTTGGCGGTGCTCAGGGGACCATATGGGATGCCGGGGATCGACGCTGGGTCAGCCGTGTGCAAGGCAAATGGCCTACCCACTGTGCTATCGCTCCAGCCCCCATTTCCATATTTAGACCTCCAATCAGGAGCTCCATCCTAAATTCAAGGAGGCATCAGCTAAAGATGTAAATATCTATCTCTAGCTCAAATTCTTCTTTGAACTTTTAGAACCATTTAATCACATCTCTAGTATGTCTACATGAATAATTGGATACTCAAATAAATCCTACTGTGTCTAAATATATAATCATAACCTCTACCCTCTGCCCTACCTCTAAAATGTGTTTCTCACCAAGCATTTAAGATATCAGTAAATGACTCCAATTCCCACAGATACCATAAGAAAAGGATCGATCACATCTTCCAGAAAGGCAATGGAGAAGATTATCCATGACTTCTACTCAGATCTCTTTGATAGCCATGTCTCCCTGCCCACATACCAAATTCCACAGGATGGATATGTCATTCCCAATGTTCTCCCTTCTGAAATCCGACATGCCATTTCGCGGTAAAGAAGAGAACAGCACCAGGCCCAGACAAAGTCAGACCCGAACACCTGAAGAATCTGCCATCAGTACTCATCAATACACTAGCTCGGCTCTTCACACACTACCTGTCCGAATGCAAGGTGCCCTCCCAATGGAAAACCAGCAGGACAGTTCTACTGTTCAAGAAGGGAGACAGGGGCGGGGCGTGCCCAGCGGGTAGGGCGTTTGCCTTGCGGCCGGGTTCGTCCCGGCGTCCCATATGGTCCCTGAGCCCGCCGAGTAATTCCTGAGTGCAGAACCAGGAGTAACCCTGAGCTCCGGGTGTGCCCAAAACAAAAAAAAAAAAAAAAAGGAGACATTCACGACATTGGCAACTATCGCCCCATCTGCCTGTTGTCCATCATCTACAAGCTGTTCACTCGAGTCATCCTGAACAGAATTGGCAGTACACTAGATGAAGGACAACCATGTGAGCAAGTTGGCTTCCAAAAGGATTCAGCACAATCGACCATCACTGTATCACTGTCTTCCCGTTCACCATCGATTTGCTCGAGCGGGCACCAGTAATATCTCCATATGTCCTGTCTCATGCTAGTAGAGCCCAAGGGCATCTGCTTGCTCCAGGAACATAAAGAGCCTCAAACATTTCCATCAGGTCATGGGAATGAGGTCTATAATTGTGGTATTTGGCATATCAAATATGACACGGGTAGCTTGCCAGGCTCTGCCGTGTGGGTAGCATACTCTAGTAATCACCTCTGAACTCCAACATTTATTGATGAACTGTGTGGCCACAGCAGCCGCGGAGCCGGTCTGTGATCAGCTCTTCTGCTGGGTGGAGTTCTGATGAGAAGGGAGTCTGGATGTGGAAAATGGCGGCCCTCATGGAGTGGGGGTCATCTGGCTTCTTTGTGAGGCTCTGCTGGGGTGGCAGCTCTCCGAGCTGCTACTGGCTCTCCCTGTGCCCAGCCACTCACGAGGCACCCAGGAGGGATGGCGGGTTCTAGCCCTGGCGCGCCACCCCAACAGAGCCTAAAAAAATTTTAAGGAAAATAAAAGAAAAAGGCAAAGCACTATGGAGTATGGCCCTAAAACCAAAAATCACACAAACGCTTCAGAGATCAGGAAGATAGTACAGTGGGTTGGTAAGCCTTTAACAGGGGCCAGAGAGATAGTCTAATGGGCAGGGCATTTGCCTTGCATTCCGGCCACCCGGTTTCAATCCCTGGCATCCCATATGATCCCCGACGCACTGTCAGGAGTAATTCCTGAGTGCAGAGTCAGGAGTAACCTCAGCATTGCTGGGTGTGACTCCAAAAGAAAAATAAAAAATGTAAGCCTTGGACACTGCAAGCGGGCTAGATCTCCAGCACCATGGCCCACAGTGCAACCCATTCCCATATGGTACCAAGCTCTTGAGCCAGGAGTCACCAAAAAAAAGCAAAAGAAACAAAGAAGAAAAGTAAGGGCCAGAGAGACAGCTGAAAGGGCTTTGCAGAAGCCAGACAGCACTGAGTTAGGCATTTATCTTGTACAATGGCGGACTCCAGTCGGATTCCTGGCAAGGCTGCGGCCCATCTCCAACCCCAGCCCCACCAGGAATGATCCCTGAGCCAGGATTAAGCCCTGAGCAGCACTCTGGGTGGGACCCCCAAAACAAAACAAACAAGGCCAAATTTTTCTAAGCCTCCCAAGTGGGAGAAAGACAACTTTACGCCTGTGCCTGACCTGCTCAGCAATATCCTAAAGACCTGAAAAGACACTCCTCAAAGCAAAGAAAATAAAAACATGCAGCAGGAAAAATGACATCACTTATTATTTTATTTTAATTAATTAGTTTATTTATTTATTTATTTTTGGTTTTTTGGGTCACACCCGGAGATGCTCAGGGGTTAATCCTGGCTCTGCACTCAGGAATCACTCCTGGCGGTGCTCAGGGGACCATATGGGATGCCGAGGATCAAACCCGGGCCAGCATGGGCGGCCGCCTGTCAAGGCAAACGCCCTACCCGCTGGGCTAAAAATGACATCACTTATTAGGGAGACAAATGAAAATCAAAAAATCACAGTGAGACATTAATTACTGCTTATCAATTTAAATGGCCTATGTCAAAAAGACTGTAAACAGCAAGTGCTAGTAGAAGAGAAGGTGAAGAGGGAACTGACCCTCCGCTGGTGGGGATGGGAAATAAGGTGGTCTCTACAGAAAATGGTATGGAGATTCCTTTAAAAAATAATACAGGGGAGGGGCCGGAGGCGATAGCCCAGTGGGTAGGGCGTTTGCCTTGCCGGTCGGCCCATGCCGGCTTGGTTCGATCCCCAGCATCCCATATGGTCCCCGAGCACCGCCAGGAGTAATTCCTGAATGCAGAGCCAGGAGTAACCCCTGAGCATTGCCAGGTGTGACCCAAAAAGCAAAAAAAATAAAAATAAATAAAAAAAAAAAAATAATAATACAGGGCGGGAGGCGATGGCCCAGCAGGTAGGGCATTTACCTTTGCACACGGCCGGCCCATGCCGGCCTGGGTTTGATCCCGGCATCCCATATGGTCCCCGAGCACCGCCAGGAGTAATTCCTGAGTGCAGGGCCAGAAGTAACCCCTGAGCATCGCTGGGTGTGACCCCAAAAAATGCAACAAAAAAATAATAATACAATGCCCCCCCAGTGATAGGACAACCTTCCTGTCCCCAAAGGTGATTTCCTCTTTTTATTGGCAGAGTAGTATTCCACTGAGTCTAGAGATCCCATCTTCTTTACCCAGGCACCTGTGGACAGGCACTTAGGTTCATTCCATGTTTGGGTGGTTGTGACAAATGCTGCTTTGAACAGCAAAAAACTTGGTTTTCAAGAGTTTTCATGCCCATAGGACAAGTGCTGGAGAATGAGATGACCAGGTCATATAGAGCTTCATTCTATTCTTTATTATTCTTTTGGTTTGGGGCTATACTCAGTGATGCTCAGGGATTGCTCCTGCCTCCGCACTCAGGGATCACTCCCTGGCAGTGCTCTGGGGTCAAATGAATGTCAAGAATCAAACCCGAGTTGGCCATGTGCTAGGCAAGTGCCCTACCCACTGTGCTATCTCTGCAGTCCTCCATTGTATTATTATTATTATTATTATTATTTTTTTGCTTTTTGGGTCATACCTGGAAATGCTCAGGGGTTACTCCTGGCTCTTTGCTCAGGAATTACTCCTGGCAGTGCTCAGGGGACCATATGGGATGCTGGGGATTGAACCTGCATTCAAGGCAAATGCCCTACCCACTGTGCTATCCATTAATCATAACTAGTTTTTTTTTAAAATATCTATGGTCCCTATCCACACGAGGCCTTTGCACAGTGTCTATGACTTGGAATACAACCTACCCTTTACACTTCATTCCAACTCAATCTTCAATTCTCATCTCAAAAACCACTTCCAGAGTCAGAGAAATAGTACAGGGATTGTTTGTTTCCCATGTAATCAATTCTGGTTTTCTCCCCAGCACCACCCCCCCGAGCACTGCCTGGAGCAAACCCTGAGCACTGAACCAGGAGTTGCCAGCACCAGGGAATGTTGTCCCCAAACCCCACAAGAATAGACTTCCACAAAGAGACTTTCTCTGCTTCCTTAAACTATATATAATTTAAGCTTATGATGGGCTGCCCATAATTTAAGTATTTCTAAATGTGCATTTTACTTTTCTGGTAAGTAATTTGTCAATCCAAAAAAGATCAAAGAAAAGCTTGTGCTTTTTTGCATCTAGGTATCTTCCTTGCAGCAAAAGGAGCATCCAAAGCTCGTTAAAGAATGAATCAACACAGATGTGACCATGCAGTCAAACAGTGCTGCAGCGGTATGGGGCTTAGAAAATAACAGCCACCTGAAGAACACCGGGGAAACGTCACTTAGGAATCAAACAAGGGAAAGTTAGAGGGGAAAAACAAAACAAAAACCAAGGAAATCTCATCAAGTGAACCAAGAGATGCTAAAACAGAAAGCAGAAGCAGTCCCTGAATGTGTCAAGCAAGCAGCAAGGAACCTGGGAACACAGGAGTGTGCGGCAGAGATGCCAACAAAGGGGAGAGCCCGGGGTCAGGGGCACAAGCGCAGCTTCCCCGATCTGCCAGAACTACGGTGCCAGCATGAATTCAACGGGAAGGAAACCGCGTGTGCCACTTCCGACGGGACCGTATTTCTTGAGATGGGCGCGTCGTTTTAGAGAAGCTGCTTCGATGACACGGGAAGAGTAAAGGCTCCTCCGCAGACACGAAATGCTCTTTGCATTTCTCCAAATAACTTACCTCCCGGATTCGTCGAAACAGACATCCGTGTGTCCCTCAGTGTGGCCGTACCTCATCGGCTTCTGCGTGGCAGGCATCTTCGCCGCCCCCTACCAGGAAAAGGTTTTACAGAGCTGGTTATTTACTGTCAAGCGAGCGGGCGCCGCAGGGAAAGCAGAGAGGTCCGCGTCCTGCCAGGGACGTTTTCCCACAGCTCCTTTCCTCGCCTCCTTACCCGAAAGGCACAGGCAAGAGACAGCCAAGATCCTGAGCCGGGAATAAGAGTCGTTTCTCGCCAGGCGGCGCAGACACGGACTGCAAAACCGTAAACAAGTCCCCAGCGCGGCGACCGAGCTCCGAGTAGCAGTGCAAAAGCGACCGATCACCTGGTGCCCGCGCCGCTCATCTTCCCGCGCTCCGGCGCGCGGGCCGCACTGCGCCTGCGCCGACCCGCCCACACCCGCGCCGCGCCGGACCGGAGGTCGCCGAGCGGTGGCGTCAGAAGCGCGCCGGCCGCGAGGGGGAAAAGCCGGTTGCTGAGGGAGGAAGAAAGGAGGGGGGAGAATTTAAAAAAAAAAAAAAAAAAAAGCCTAATACGGAAGTGGTGGTGGCGCCTGGGGAGCAGGTGGAGGCGTTGACGCCGACGGCGACGTCTCAGACGGAAACCCAGCGCCAAAGGGGTGGGGGATGCGGAAAGGCATCGGCTCCTTCGGGTTTACGTGAGGTGCCGGACTGCGGGGGCCTCCTCCTCCGCGAAGCGCACGAAGTGATGGCGGTGGTGATGGCGGCAGTTACTCGGACAGCCCCAGTGAAATTGCCCTCCGGGAGGTGAGTGGGGAGGGGTGGCTGCCTGGCCCTGCAGATGAAGGGGTGGGGGGGTCTGCCCCTACCTCAGGGCTTTTTCTCCCTGGCCGTCACATCCGTGTACCTACAAGGGTTCCAGCCCCTTCTCCTCGGAGCCCGGCTAGAGAAGATTTTTTTTTGGGGGGGTGGTCTTCCTAGTGAAGCCGCAGGCAAGCGGAGCATCACCTGGCCCTGCTTCCCTTGTCATTTCTGGAGACAAAAGAGGGAACGCTTCGTGGCAGTGTGCGGCCCCGGAGGAAATGGCGTAGTCCATTCACGCCTGCTCTTCCCACTCCCGTGGTCCCTGAAGAGGAAAAGAACTTGGCTTGGCCGCCTCGGACACGCCTCAGAGTTGGCCGGAATGAGGATTTAGCCAGAGAAAGGAGAGGTGGAGCAAAGGCGTCGCCGTGGACGCTGCGCCTCTTGCTCCGTGCTCATGTTAGGAGTCTTGACCGTTCAGGTCATTCTCCATATTGCGAGACCTGCCTCTGAGGAGAATTTCCCCCGGGTGTCTGTGTGTGTGTCTGTGGCTCCCCCCCCGCCTCGCCTCCCTCAGACCCGGTGTGGCACCAGGCGCACGTTTCCCCGCGGTAGTGGTTGCCTGGGCGTTTTTCAGTCTTTTATTACCTGCATGCAAAGTCGCCAACGTACTACAGGGCCGACGGGTTCTGTTCCAACTGTGTGTGTGTTTGGGGCGGGTAAAGAGGGGTTCTTTTGAATGCCAACGGCCCCCAAAGAAGGTTGCATAAGGCGCAAGAGTCTAGCGTATGAATGAAGAGAACGAGTGATTGAGAACGAACTTGGGCTTTGGGGCAGGCTGGAGCTGATTTCCCACAAGAGCAAAAGGTCCCCGAGTCGATTCCATTGCCTGTTTTAGCGATCACTTGGGGTTGGGGTTCTTTGTTGTTGTTGTTGTTTTCAGGTAGACTGATTTATAGTGGGGTTTTTTTTTTAATCCAAGTAACTCATTGGATGGGCAGTGGGGTTCAAATGAATTCTAGTAATGCTCTTTCTAAAATGAACAAATGTGGGCTCGAGCTAGTACAGCGGGTAGGAAGATTGACCAGAGATGAGAGATAGCAGATGAGGAGCTTGCTCGCTGCTCATCTCAGGCACCCCTTATGGTCCCCTCCAGCGAGGCTCAGGGATCCAGAGCTGGGAGTAAGCCCTGAACACCACCGGGTGTGGCCCCAAAACAAGTATATAATGAACAAATCATGATGAGACAAGTACATTTCAGAGCTCTGATTAAAAATCTGCATATTGAGAATAGAGTTATGCCTTTGTTCTGTGTGAAATATAATGACACGTGACTTTAAAGCCTGCATAATGAAGCAGATTGATTCATAGGTTTTTCTTTTCCAAATTAACGCTTATGGAAAGAGCTTGAACCTCGTAACTGAATTTCCCTAGAGATTTTCATTTTGACTCCCAACAACAATTATTCCTTGTGCGACCTTGACTGTGGTTCTCTACTTTTTCTGATAACAGGTTTCCTTATTTGTGGATGTATAAAAATTAATTGTTACTAAAGTCTCAGCTACTTTGGGTAAGCTCTCAGTGATACCATCTAAACTGAAATTGATTTAAATAAGTGAAAAATTTCCAATTTAAGAAGACATTATTTTGCTAGTATAACATCACAATTTCATTCCTGATTCAGAAAAATACCTGAAAAATTTTTATGTTTTCAGTGAGTCCCTCCTTATTGAGGGAAAGAGACATTCAAATAATATGTACAGAATAATAGTACAGTATGAAATGAGTGCTAACAAAATGTTAATAATTGATTGCGATAACGTACTTTTAAAGAAAGGAAAATGTGGCTATCACTGTGTGGCTATCACTCATATGGCAGTGAAACTTTTCCAAATGGATTTACTTATCATTAACAGAGCACATCATACAGAATTAGGGAGCTGGTTAAACTCAGAAAATAAAACCAGGTTGCAGATTCAGTTGCTGTGAAGGTCAGTTAGCTTTGGGCTCTAGACTTAGGCTAAAAGGTAAATTCATAATACTGCCCTCAGGCAATGTCCCAAGGGCAATAGGGTGAAAGCACATGAATGTGTATTACTGTAGTACTCATGGTGATATTGGCTAAACTACAATATGGAGACTGGAAAGATCGTACAGAGATGAAGGTGCTTGCCTTAAGTGCTGCTGCAGTACCGATTGAATTCCTGGCACCACTTATTTCCTGAGCACAACCCTGAGTGATCCCTTAGAACAGAGCTAGGAGGAAGTCCCGAGTACTTCCAGTTGTGCCGAAAAAAATAAATAAACCCCCAAAAAAAAAGACAGCATAACCTGTCTTGTTGAGAAAAATGGTGTCCATTTTCTTAAAATGATCTTTTTTTAATGTGTTCAGTAAAATAGGTACTTGATGTAATAATTGTTAATTCTGTGAAAGATAAAATTGAGTAACAGAACGGAGTAGTGAAAATATAACATGAAGGCAGTTTAGAAATATGGAGATTGTTGGTTTTTTTTTTTTTTTGCTTGTTTTTTGGGGGGGTCACACCCAGTGATGCTCAGGGGTTACTCCTGGCTCTTTGCTCAGGAATTACTCCTGAGCTCGGGGGACCATATGGGATGCCAGGGATCGAACCCGGTCGGCCGTATGCAAGGCAAAAAGCCCTACCCGTTGTGCTATGGCTCCAGCCCCGATTGTTGTATTTTTGAAAGTATTCTGAACCTATCAAGGTATTTATTTGCAGGATAATGCTTATTAATGTATAGATTTCTAAGATATAAAAGGGGATATAGCAAGTATCCTCCTATCCAGCTACCCAGTTCCTGTAGTTCAGTAATTGATTCATATGTTATTGTATTGACTACAGATCCTTACCGTAGCAAGACAGATATAATCATTCACTTTTTACCCATATAGAAAGCCCAGGTCTCAGAAAGTTGTAAATTATGTAAGATTATGCTTTTACCAAAAGACTGAGTAGAGGGGCCGGAGTGATAGTCCAGCAGGTAGGGCATTTGCCTTGCATGCAGCCCGGCCTGTGCCAGCCCGGGTTCGATCCCCAGCATCCCATGTGGTCCCCTAAACACCACCAGGAGTAATTCCTGAGTGCAGAGGCAGGAGAAACCCCTGAGCATTGCCGGGTGTGACCCAAAAAAGCAAAAAAAAAGACAGTAGAAATAGAAACAAGTGCCTTACCTGTGGTTTCAGCCACATAGCTTCTCTAAATCATAACTGTTCACTATTTTAAATCTAAAGTCACCACTAAATCACAGAATCTCAATAAAATAAAATGGCCCAAAAAAAAAAAAACAAAAGTTCTACTAACTTATTTTTTTTGGGGTGGGTCACACCCGGCAATGCTCAGGGGTTACTCCTGGCTCTTCACTCAGGAATTACTCCTGGCGGAGCTCCGGGACCATATGGGATGGGGGGAGCATATGGGACTCCAGGGATTGAACCCGGGTCAGCCACGTGCAAGGCAAACGCCCTACCCGCTGTGCTATCGCTCTGGCCCCAAGTTATACTAGCTTGTAAGTAGAACTTGTTTCACAAGATTAAATGTAAGTGTACTAAAGTAATACTTATTTGTAATATTTGTTTACTATCTACATATTGCTTAAATTATGAAAGATTTTAATGGAATTATTTAAAGCAATGAAAAATATCCATTTTAACTGGATTTTTATTAAAATCCATTAATGATAAAAAAAAAAATGAACTTGCCAAACAATAATTGGGGGCCGTGAGTGGAGCAGGGCAGGGGCAGTCTCCCAAGTAGTGCTCAGGGGGCTCTTAGGCCGCTTCCCTCCATACTCAGTTAACTGGGCCTGCGCTAGTTTGGGCCCTGCAGTGCTCTGCCACCTCCACACAGGTGCTCCAGGGAACATGTGGTGGTCCTACAGCCAGGGCCTCCAAATGCTCGATCTCCCTGAGCCCAAGCTAAGTCGGAGGGATTTTTTTTTTTGTCTGCTTGCTTGCTTTTTGGGGTCACATCTGGCACTGTTCAGTGGTTACTCTCTGCTTTGCACTCAGGAATTACTCCTGGTACTGCTCAGGGCACCATACAGGATGCTAGGGATTGAACCCTGGTCAGCCGCATGAAATGTCCCACCTACTGTACTATCACTCCAACCCCAAGCTACAAGATTTCTTTTTTTCTTTTTTTTTTTTTTTTTTTGCCTTTTTTGGGTCACACCCGCAATGCTCAGGGGCTACTCCTGGCTCTGCACTCAGGAATCACTCCTGGCGGTGCTTGGGGGACCATATGGGATGCCAGGGATCGAACCCAGGCCGGCAGAGGGGCCGGCCGCGTGCAAGGCAAACGCCCTACCCGCTGGGCTATCGCTCCGGCCCCAAGATTTCTTATTTCAATACTACTAAAGCTACCTCCCTTTGTTTTTATAGACTACCCAATTTTATTTATTTATTTGTTTTGGGTTTTCGGGTCATACCCAGGGCTGCTCAGGGGTTACTCCTGGCTCTGCACTCAGGAATTACTCCCGGTGGTGCTCAGGGGACCATATGTGATGTCGGGGATCCAACCCAGGTCAGCCATATGCAAAGCAAATGCCCTACCCATTGTACTATTGATCTGGCCCTGACCTCCCTTTGTTTTTAATCTTTTTACTTATTTATACAAAGTTTGTATAAGATTTCAAGCATTAATGATAGACTGCTTGAAATGACTCAGATTGAAAACCCTACAGTATTCTTACATTTAGATTGTACATGTATAGGTAAGACTCCAAAGCACTTTTCAAAACTTGTCTTTATTCTTTAAATGTACAATAAAAATAATTTGTTCTCACTAAGGTTATTTTATTGAAAGTAATGGGGAGAGGGAGACTGGGCCACACCTGTTAGTGCTCAGGTTTTAGCCACACACACCCCTCAGTGCTCAGGGCTTATATGTGACTCTGTACTAGAGTATCACTTCTGGAAGTGCTAAGGCAACCGTATGTGGTACTGGGAATCAAACCAGGTTAGCTGCTTACAGAATAAGGACCCTGTCTTCTACTATCTCTCGACCCCCAGTGTGATTATTTTTAAATTAGGGTGCTTACTTTGCATGTGGGCGATTCAGGTTCAATTCCCAGCACCCCATATGGTTTCCCCAAGCAGAACCAGAGGTAAACCCTGAGCACTGCTGGGTGAGACTCAAAACAAACCAACAAAAGATGCTCCTTGAATGCTTTTTGCAAAGCTGGCGTTTAGGCTGTGAAATTCCTTATCTGTTGCTTGCCCATGAAATTCTTTTTATCATTTCTTTAAGTTGAATGATATCTAATTGGATATAGTATTCTTGATGAGGTATTCATTTCATTTTGCTTTTTATTATATCACCCTATTCTTTTTGACCTGTAGAGTCTCAATAAATCTGTTGGGATTTCCTTTGTATATAAATTCCTCCTCTGAACTTGCTACTTGGCAAGTCTTTAACTTGTCGTTTTAATTACAATGTTGTTTTTTTCTGTTTGGATCCAACTTGGCTGGGACCCTTTCTGGTCATCTTTAATCTGGGTTCATGCACTCCTTAACTCTGGGGAAATGTTACCTACAGTTTCTTGGGCTATACTTACAATTCCTTTTCTTTAGGGATTCTGGTGATTCTTCCATTACCTCTTGAGTTCATTCCATAGTTCTTGTGTGCTGTTCACTTCTTTTGAAACTTTTATTCATCTCATGTTGGTTACTAGAGGTGTCCTACATCGGACCTTGGAGCTCACTAATTCTTTTCTTAAGCTGTTACTCCACTGTTGAGGTCTTCCATTGACTTTCTTATTACCCCACCCCACACCAATTGTCACTTCTGATTGTAGTTTTCCTATGTCTACTCATACTTTTTTATACCTATACCATTGTTTATTTGAGCTAATTAAACATCTGTCTGCATCATGGTATCCCTAAAGACTTTATCTGAGAGATTATATACTAGTTGATACTGGTAGAGTCTTGTTTATGAGCTTGATGGGCTTTTACACGGTTTCCCCATTGTGTCTTTTAACCTCTAGTGTAACTTCATAATTGACTGCCGTGAAGAGCTTTTAGTGATTCACTGCCTAGAAGCAGTGGAGGGTACCCGAGAATTAATAGACTTATATGGAGATATTGGTGATGTCAGTTAGATGTTGAATTATTCAGCATTTGGGGGTGAAGTTGAGCTTACATTCGATCTTCTCAGGGTCTCTGTTCAGGTGGGGGGTCCTGGTGTCCTTCCTAGACTGATTGGCTCCAATGGGTGCCTACTGCATTGGGGGAATGCTCACATAAGCCATAGGCAGGACCCACCAATAGCCAGGGCTCCTCTAGGGCATGTCTAGTAACTTTTTCTCCACTAAATAAGCCTTTTTAAAATATATAGTCCTTATATAAAGCATACTAGTGACCAGAAAATAATTATTTTTTTTTCTTCAGATATATCCAGAAAGTGCCCAGAAGAAACTTCCTGCCAGAAAAACTGAAAAAGCAGTACTTATAACACTGGAGTTTGCGGATAAGTTGTTAAAATGGCAGAAAACATTGAAAGTAATTGTAAAGATGTAGATGTAAGACCTAAAACTACTCGGAGTAGAAGTGCTGACAGAAAGGACGGTTATGTGTGGAGTGGAAAGAAGTTGTCTTGGTCCAAAAAAGAGCGAAAGTTGTTCAGATGCTGAAACAGTGAATGCTATGGAGAAAACAGAAGTTCCTTTAAGGAGCCAAGAGCGAAAGCACAGCTGTTCATCCATCGAGTTGGATTTAGATCACTCCTGTGGGCATCGATTTTTGGGCCGTTCTCTTAAACAGAAACTTCAAGATGCTGTGGGGCAGTGTTTTCCGATAAAGAATTGTAGTAATCGGCACTCTTCAGGGCTTCCATCTAAAAGAAAAATTCATATCAGTGAACTCATGTTAGATAAGTGTCCTTTCCCACCTCGATCAGATTTAGCCTTTAGGTGGCACTTTATTAAACGCGACACACTGCTCCTATAAATCCCAAATCAGATGATTGGGTAAGCACAGACTTATCTCAGAGTGAACTAAGAGATGTTCAGGTAAAACAAAGAAGAAACATGGAAGAAGTAAACTGTTTCTCACATACCAATGTTCAGCCCAGTGTCATAACCACAAACAGTGCTTCCTGTGGAGGTGGTCCTATGACTGGTTCTGTGATGAACCTAGTTGCAAATAACAGTATAGAAGATAGTGATATGGATTCAGATGATGAAATTATAACACTTTGCACAAGTTCCAGGAAAAGAAACAAACCCAAATGGGAACTAGATGAAGAAATCCTGCAGTTGGAAACACCACCTAAGTATCACACCCAAATTGATTATGTCCACTATCTTGTACCAGACCTCCTTCAGATCAATAACAATCCATGTTATTGGGGAGTTATGGACAAATACGCAGCGAAGCTCTACTAGAAGGAAAACCAGAAGGTACTTTTTTACTTGAGACTCGGCAGGAAGACTATTTATTCTCTGTTAGTTTTAGACGCTATAGTCGTTCTCTTCATGCTAGAATTGAACAGTGGAATCACAACTTTAGCTTTGATGCACATGACCCTTGTGTCTTCCATTCTCCTGATATTACTGGGCTCCTAGAACATTATAAGGACCCAAGTGCCTGTATGTTCTTTGAACCACTTTTATCTACTCCTTTAATTCGGACTTTCCCCTTTTCCCTGCAGCACATATGCAGAACAGTTATTTGTAACTGTACAACCTATGATGGCATTGGCGCCCCTTCCAATTCCTTCCTCTATGAAATTATATCTGAAGGAATATCACTACAAATCAAAAGTTAGAGTACTCAGGATTGATGCACCAAAACAATGCTAGGAAAGGGGTAGAAACCATGGGATTATACACATATTTTTATTTAGCGGTTTATTTTTCTTATACTTTGAATTTTTCTACAAGGGCAGTCAGACTACAAAATAAGCTTCTGCCTTAAATTTTATTTTTTTCTGACACTAATTGCTTAAAGTTATGTACACTATAAAGATTGATAGACATTTTTGACCAGACTTGGTTTTTGTTTTTATCATATAGATATATACCTATTTTTTCTTTTTCTTGATTATAGTTTGCAGTGCTCCAGAGATATTCAAAATTTGGTGGACATTGCAAACACAGTTGATTAGTAGTGTATTTTGTACTTTTTTAAAAAAAATCCTGTATTCCCACTTGTAAAATGCTATGTTAACCTATGCCATTAGTATCCCTATCCATATAGTTTACCCATTTCCATTATCAAAGTTGTTTTAAATTCTTCAGTAAAAGTTAAGTGTGTTGAAACTCACAATACATATTAATGTAATGGACTTATGTATTTAATAGGGTTGTTAAAGTAACAAAATGGCTTAAAATAAAAGTTGATGTGCTTTTTATTTTACGATTAACTCATGAAGTAGGGTTTCTAAGTCTAATTAATCTGGTCAGTAAAAGTGAGGAGAGGATCTGGCTCAGTGGTAGAGTGAACGCCTTGTGTGTGAGGCCCGGGGCTGAATCCCAGGCACCTCAAAAAAGGAAAAAAAATTGAATGAAAGTATGACATTTTGATGGTGAATTTATTCTTTACTAGTGAGATCATTTGTTTTATTTCTTGAATAGCTCTTTCCACCTGGAAGAATTAGAATTAGTATCTTCGAAATGTAAATATTGTTCCTTTCTCCTCCAAGCTCTAAAAATGATAACACTATTAGTAACTAGTAGTTACTAAAAACAGTTACTAAAGCAACTATGAGGTTTTTCTAGTTATTTATGCACTATTGCTTCTTAGACCTTTTTCTAGACACTAAGCTTGTTCTTGGGGAGATGTCACAATTTATTTTAAAAAAAGTAGCAGCAAGTTTCCTTTAGTAAGTAACAAATTTTTAAATTTTTTTAAATTGTTCTGAAATAAAGCTTCAAGAGGTAAACAGGGACCCTCAGTATTCAGGACGTTTACTACTGCTATTTTTAACATTTGAGTTTCAAATAATTATTCTTATTTTCATAATTAATACATCTTTATGATAGCTTCCAGAAAAGAAAAAACATTTTGAAAGCTGCGTAAGGTTTATTCCATACCAGTACAGAGCACCAGGGGTAATATTTTACATTTACTTTCCCATGGACAGGGAAGCATTTTTAGAAACATCATTAGCCCAATATAATAAAGATTAATGGAGTGATATCCTATCCAGCTCCTCTTTTTTTAAAGAATCAATAAATCCCCAGATAATTGTTTTGTCTGGTGAGCTATCTACCCCTTTTACAAACTGACATTTTTAATATCATAGCCACTGATTTCTTGGTGGTAATTTTGCTCTAATAAAAAACTGCTTTCACCTGGATTGAAAGAAATTTGACTCAGATTTCCAAGCTCGAACAGATTTTTTTTTAAGTATCATTGCTTTAATTTGAAGTATTATTCCTCTTTCCTGAAAGTGCACAGTTAATAAAGATGGCATTTTTTTCAACAATAGCTTTAAAATAAATAGCGATTCAAAATCAAAGGAAATAACTGTTACCAATATTTTTCAGCATTTTTTTTCTCAGTGGTCTCAAGTCTGTCTTGGTTCCAATTAGGGGTTGCTGTTAAAATGGCACCTCTCATCAGTGATGAGGCTCAGAATATCTTTACAGCAGTATCATAATAAATAATCTCTTCTAAATTGAGATTTTCCTTTTTCAAGTGTAGAAAAGTCTCATGCTACCTCATCTTTATTGTGGCACTTTTGTAGATCACTGAGAAACTTAACTGACTTACCAATTTAATACTTCCTAAATAACCATCTTTGGTGAAAGAAAATATTAATTGTATGGTAAGACTCTACCCATAATTAGAGTTTTTATCAGAATTTGATAATGAGACTTTCTGTTTCTGTGAAACAATTATTTTAAATATTTTTCTTTTTAAAAAATAACTTTTTATCAGTACAGAAAAACCTAAAGGATGATTAGCTAAGAATACTCTGTTAAAAGGTAATTTTATAAAGAAAAATGAAATATGTTGCCTTTTATAATGATAAGAATTAGTGTTTATATGAAAATCAATATCTAAGTCATTTTTCATATATTCAGACTGGTTGCTTATGATATATTTTCTCTGGCTTAGTTTTTCAACTTCAAGGTATAATAGCTATTAACATTTCAAAATACTGCCATAGATAGCCTTGAAGTAGATGATCCAATAAAAGATCTGGGAAGAGACTCATTTACTTTGAAATCGTTTGTTTTTGTTTTGTTTGATATTTGATACAATGAAAAGATACCTGGAAAGTAATAACATAAAGACTTGAGAAGGTAATTCCTTGAAGGAAAAAGAAGAGTAATGATTTTTTACAGCATTAAGAATTAGAATTTATAAAGTTCAACTCTTTGGTAAATAAGGGCACATTCAGGAGACTACTCAGTAATCAGAAACTAACTCATTAAAAACTATATTTGTTGGAATATGTAAGTAAAATGAGTAATACATTTTACAGTAAATTCTAAGGAGCAATGTGGGAAAGGTACGTGAGATCTAAATATGAATAAAAAATTTACAACTCTTAAATTTGATATTGTGAAGATTTGAAAGGTATAAATTCCAGAGCTGATTAAGCATTCAGCATAGTGAAAATGTGGAGAGTTTATTGATAAGAAAGGATGGGACTACAAGAAGCAGGATAAAATATTAAAATTAAGAATGAGGCATTACCTCAGGGAAACGCCTTGACAGTGAAAGAGAACTACTTAATCGCTAATGGCTGTCAGGACCAGACACTTAACTGTGCTTTGGGAATCATCCGGCACTAATCAGGAAATAAACTTGACTTTTCTGTTTCTCTGAAGCTTTTCAGTACACACCTCCTCCCCCAACCCAGTTTAGTTTTGGGGGTTTGTTTGTTTTTAAGCTAAAACTTGATTCATACTCTAGCTCCTGAAGTACATTGAATGGATTTTTTTTTAGGTTTCATGAGCATTTTATATGAAGTCATATGTGATCTTTGAAAAACTATGCCATACACTTAAATAATTCATAGAGGGAATGGTTTAATTTAAAGGAAGACCTAATAGGAAGAAAAAGGAAGCTTTTATCAGCTTGTGACTTGATTTATTGATTTGATGATCAGACCTGGGTTCTTTACTTAATTTCAGCTAATAGCAAACTGGGGTCAAAGAATGACTTTCAGTTATTTTATTATTATGAATAATATAAAGGATATCTTAGTAATTAGGAGTCCTTTAAAAAGTACAGCAAATGTGGCAAATAGGACTCAGGTCATTACTCAATTTCCATTTCTTTTTTATAAGAAAAACACAAATCATTATCATTTATTCATGAGACAAAGCCATTAAGATAAATCAAGTTATCAGCTTCCTGTCTGAAGTTTGGGTCATTTTATAGATCCACGAATAGAGAGCTTCCTTCCTATGAAACAGAATCCTTGAGACCAAAATCTCTTATAAATACACTCAGCTTTCATTAAAACCTGTCACTTTTAGCTATAATGAAATCAAATAAATTCTTTAATGATTTGGGCAGAGCAAATTTCACAAATTTAGAAGACTTTCTGGATAAAAAATAAGTAAAAATAATGCAAATATAAAATGACCCCCTAGGGTGTTGATATACAAAGGAATAAAACATTTTAAAATCAGGTTATTTCTGCATTGGGGAAAAAATTATTTACAGTTTTGGTCTTCACATAAGTCAGTTTCACATTCATTTTTTTTAATTCTAAAGAACAAAGCACAATGTGGTTTTTTGTTTGTTTTTTAATGACCTATTAGAAACAAGCAACACTGCAAGTCTTTATACTAACCACCTCTACAGACATTGGGACACAAAATGGTGGTAACTTTTGAAATACATTGGCTTCCAAGACTAATGTATATAATGCAAAGGAAAGGGATTTAGGGCACAGGAGTCCTATTCCAAATAAAACTGAAGTCTACTTAATTTTTAATAATTAACCAGTACTGAGTCGCTTTTGCTTTCATTTCCTGCCATAAAAAATGTAGGTAATATTACTTGTCACTTAACTTCCTGAAAGTGAAGTCTTCAGTGAAGAGGTGACCCTTGGAGCATACTTGAAAATAATTCTGTATAGCCTTTACACACTAATGTGATGCTAGTTTTTCAGAGTACCCCTTGGCGAACCTGCAGATTGACAGTTTCACTTCCTTTACTCTGTAATAGGCTTTCTTGGCTTCATTTGACAGTAGAGATAACTGTACAATTTGGATTTATGGTTTAGGCTGCAATTAGATGAACAGTTGCAATTTCCTATCCTTAATAAGGTCTGTGTAAAATTGATGTTAGCCTAAGTTATTTTAAAAGTTGATTACATTTGGAGGAAGTAAAGATAATCATTTTTTGCCATGGTTATAATCAAATCTTAGCTTTCAGACTTGAGAGTGTAAAATTCAAAATTTACTTAAATTGTGCTGACTTTGCTTGAATAAATTCTGATAAGCCAAATATGAACTTGATAAATATTTGAATATACAGATTAGTGACTTCACAAAAGTGTTAATTAGTATTCTTGTCAATCAAGCTTGTCTGATCCACAACTTACCCCCAAAAAGTAGACTGTCCCTTTTTGTTTTTGTTCCTAAAGTTGAATGTTTTCTTTGATGTGAGTTCAAGTTGTTCTGAATAAATTTTCATTTCTTAATTAAAACTCCTTACATAAAATCCAAAGGCTTTGCATTTTGTTTTTAAAACTTTATATATCTTTGTCGCACAGCTTGTGGAAAACGTGGAAAAGAAAAGTAAAAGTTGGGATGCTTGTACATTTTCTAACATGTAACACATTCCTAAGTTGGGTCCTCTAGAAGCTGATGCCAAGATGTGATCAAATATGCGTGAGCTATATTGGGGGCATGTCATGCCTTATATGCCATGGCGCATGCGAATCTGAAACTGCACTAGCTGGTAGCACGCGAGCACCTGTAGGTCTCGGTACAGGATGGCCCTGCTCTCAAATCCCCCATGCTCAGTTACTGGCTGCGAGCTAGCAGGACTAAGATGCTGAGAGTCAGTAAGACTCAGACTAGGGCCAATTGAGTGAAGCACTCAGCCACAAATAGTGTTTGTCCCCCAAAAAAATTTGGTAATAATTGTAGAAACATTTTTAAGAGACCCTATGAGGAGCAAAATTAATTTTTTTCATTTTGGGTGACACCCAGCAATGCTCAGGGGTTACTCCTGGCTCTGCACTCAGGAATGACTCCTGGCGGTGCTCGGGGACCATATGGGATGCCGGGATCAAACTGGGTCGGCATGGGCCGCCACTTGCAAGGCAAATGTTCTACCTGCTGGGCTATCGCTCCGCCCCTGCAAAATTAAAATTTTAAACAGTACCCTTTACGCCCTGTTCATTGGCTCAGATTTCTGGCTAACAGCACAGCCGTTCACCGCACCCTTAGGAAGGGCGCACTCTAGTGATATCTGCTAAGTTTATAGTGAAATAATGCACCCGCTGACCCACTAAAGGTTTACACACTTGACATCCCATTATTTGTCAATTT
>JAJIBD010012942.1:0-34634 GCA_021461705.1 Cryptotis parvus | reverse complement strand
TATGTGAAGGTGTGGCTCATGTACAAAGACAAGCGGGTAGAGAAGAAGAAGACCGTGACGATGAAGAGGAACCTGAACCCTATCTTCAATGAGTCCTTTGCCTTCGACATCCCCACGGAGAAGCTGAGAGAAACCACCATCATCATCACTGTCATGGACAAAGGACAGGCTCAGCCGCAATGATGTCATCGGCAAGGTAGGGGAGTCGCCAGTGCGAAGAGGGCCGGGGCCAGGGAGGGGAGGCGGGGCGCCGGCCGGAGGGTCAGTGCCGTGACAGTCTACACCTCACATAATCATGAGTAACTGGTCATTCATGGTGAGGCAGTCAACAAGTTGGGGTCCCGTGGGGGCAGCGGGAGTGCAGGGTGGACGGCAGGAGAGTGAGAGTGGTCAGGCCTGTCCTTTCTGGGCTTCTGTGTCTGGAGCTGCACAGCAGTAGAGTGGAGAAAGACCTCCCTGAATCCAACTGAGCCCTCAGAAGAGCAGGGCAAGGAGGAGGAGAGAGAAGACCCAGAGAGAGAGGGGGCGTGAGGGAAGGTGCTTGCCCTGCACGCAGCTGACCCCCAGTTCTATCCCTGCCGATGCATTTGGTCCCCTGAACCCCCAGGAGTGATCCCAGAGCACAGAGCCAGGAGTAAGTCCCTGAGCATCACGGATGTGGCCAATGCCTCTCCCAACACAAAGGAGGCGAGAGAGAAGTAGCTCAGATTCCCCATAAAGGCCTTTCTGGGAAGGATCATCACCGAGGCAAAGTTGGGGGGGTCCATGGCGGCAACTGCCTGACCTTGGGCTCCCACCCATGCTCCTGCTCCAGCTATGTGACCTGGGGCCACTCACTGGCCTCTCTGAGCACCCATGTCCCGTTTGTAAAACGAGCTACTAGTACCAGACCTACAGGCACCATGCCACAGGTGAGCTACGGAAAGCATGGGTGCTCTCCTCCCAGAAAGTGGCTTCGTCTGCAGAAATAGACCCCAGACTCCAGGCCCAGCTCTGAGCTCTCCAGGAATGGGATTCTGTGACTTAAAGCCCACCAGTTTTTCTCCTTTGAAACGCCCCTGACTGTTAGTTCAGGGCTCAGCCTGTGGGTGGGGGAAGTGAGCCCATCCGGACCCCAGCAGGTATCAGCTGTAACCACTCAGAGACTCATTTCCTCCTGGAATAGGGATGACCCAGCCAACCTCACGCCATGCTGGGAGAGAACACTGGCTGGCCAGAGATGGTCCAGTGGGTAGGGCATTTGCTTTGCACATGGCCAACCCAGGTTTAATCCCTGGCACCGTATAGGTGGGTTGCACTGCACTCAGATCCTGGCGGTGCTCCGGGACCATACAGGATGTTGGGGATTGAACCTGAGTCAGCCTCGTGCAAGGCAGAAGCCTCCCCCGCTGTCCTATTGCTCCAGCCCGGGTTTAAAGCTCATTATAACACTTTAAAATTCCGGCCAGTCTGCACCTACCTCGGTCTCTCCATCCATGTGTTTTGGAGAATAAAACACCAGCCTCAGAGGTTCGGATCTGATGAGCAAAGCCCCTGGCACAGTGCCATTGGCCAGTGGGGGAGCAGTTGTGAGGAGGGAGAGAGGCTGTGCCCAGGGCACCAGAGGGCAGAGCTCAGAGTGGCAGCGCCCAGCCAGCCTGCACTCCCAAAGGATCAGGACTCAGGGGTCAGGCATGACAGCCCTGGACTGTCCGGTCTCCACCCAACGTGGACACTGGACCCGAGTGGGGTGCAGGCGGGGAGGGGCCGCAGCTCACTCTGCCCTCTCCCCTCTGCCCTTTGCCCTCTCCGTTCTCTCCCCAGATCTACCTGTCTTGGAAGAGTGGGGCCCGGGAGGTAAAGCACTGGAAGGACATGATCGCCCGTCCCCGGCAGCCTGTGGCCCAGTGGCACCAGCTGAAGGCCTGAGTGGACGGCGGGGAGGCCAGGGGGGCAAGGGCCAGGCCCCGTCATGGTCATGGCCTCGCCACTTTATGCACAATTCCGGCCTGGCCCCTGCAGTGGGGGAGGGGAAGGCCCTGAGGGGCTCGGCCAGGAGGGGTCCCAGGAAGCCAGGGACCCCGTTTCTAGGAAGCACCAGCCCCGAAACCCAGGGCTCCAGTGCTGGGGCGGGGCCTGGGGAGCCATTTCCTGCTTTGCCCTTTTCCTTCCTGACTTGCTGATGCTAAGAAGCGAGGGAGGTGCCAAGCGCCAGGCAGGGTGGGGACTCCCTCCAGAGGCCCGCCAGGAGGCGCAGCCCCGTTTTCTTTAAGGCAGTGCCTGGAGTGGAGAGAAGCCACCCCCTCCCTAACCCTCCCGCTGTCCCCTGGGGACTGGGGGGCACCAGGGAGAAGGGGCCGAGGCGTTTGGCCCCGGTCTGGCCAGGAGAAGCCCATCTAGGGCAGATTTGGAAGCAGGTTCAGGTGCCGGCTGGGCCCTGAACACCGAGGACAGCAACCAACCATCTCGGGCCCCAGGGCCACCCGCGCCTTGTCCTGTCCACTGTGTATTTGTGTGTGTGTGCGTGTGTGAGTGAGTGTGTGTGTGTGTGTGTTTGGGGGTGGGACACCTGCTCCCTGTCCCCTAGAGGTCTTCTGAACCGAAATAGGGCTGCAGGCCTGGGAGTCGGTGCCCGTAGACCGGGAAGGGTGCAGCGCAGGAGGATCTGCTGAGAACTGGAGACTTCCCCTGCCAGCCCCCTGCTCCCGACAGCCCCCACCTCTGGCAGCAAACGTGGCCAATGAACACGGTTCCACACTTGATTCGTCCCCCTTCTCAGGGGTCCCAAGCCCCCACTAGCTCTCTTTCCTCCTGCCCACATGCAGAGACCCCTAGCGCAAATCCCAACCACATTGGCAATATTCTCCCCGCTCAGCTGTCCCGGGCGGGCCCCCTCTCCTCCCCGCGGGCTGCCGTGTCAACTCCCAAGTGTGCTTCTCTGACCGTCGGGCACCTTCACATGCACCCCGCAGCCTCAGAGCCGCTCCTGGGTCCCTTCTCATTGGCACAGGGGACACACAATTCTCCATTTCAATTTTAAGTCGCGAGGTCGCTAGGGTTCATCCGCTTCGGCTGCTGCAGAGACTAGAGGGTGCCTGCCTTTGGAGGCAGCAGGTTTTGGGGGGGTGATCCCTACGTAAGCGGGGGTCATGTCCACGCGGCACTGATGCCAGTGGACAGCCCCTCGCCAGGGGTCTGCCGCTGGGCCTGACATTCTCAACATCTACCGCGAGGTGGCGCCAGACAGCCGCCATCTGGGAGGCGGGTGGTGGTGGGTCCACTCTTGGTCCCTGTCTGGGGTCTGACACCCAGAAGGGCAGCCTGGACAGGGTCTCCACTTCAGAACTCGGCCGAAGCAGAGGCTTTGGGGGAACTATTTAAGTTCAAATAAGCGACTTCTAGAGCATTCTGCTGTGTGCAGCAAATGGGCTCACGTTTCCGCCCCAAATCAAAGTTTTCTTGATCGCTTGATCACTTGACATCCCGTTATTCGTCGATTTGCTCGAGCGGGCGCCAGTAATATTTCCATTTGACCCTATCACGTGCCAGTGTAGCCCAATGGCATCTGGTTTTCTTAAATTCTAAATAATCTCTCCCTCTCCTCTCTCCCCTCCCACCTTCCCCTCTCTCTCTCTCTCTCTCTCTCTCTCTCTCTCTCTCTCCACACACACACACTCGCTCTCTCCTCTCTGCTCTCCCTCTTTCCTCCCTTTATTCCTGCCCTCCCTGTCCCCCAACTTCATTCCAAATAAGCCAATCATTTCGTTAGCGTGAAGAATGCTCACGCAAATAGCCACCCACATTCTTTGTAAACCCCAATTTCTCTGTAGTGTAGCTTTGCTTTAAATGGGAGTGGGCACCCACTGGTCCTCTGGGCAGGGCCCTGGGCCATTTTCCTCTGCCCGGAAGAGAGGCCGTGTGCAAAAGGGAGCGACTGTAGACCTGTGCGCCTACATCCCGGACTCTGATCCGCCTAGGTTTCCTGTGTCCCCCGGCCGCGGGGAGCTGGTCCAGATGGGGACTGGGGTCCCTTCCAGATCCCAGGCACCCAAAACCAATTTGTACCGAGTGGGCGGGGCGGCCTCAGTCCCTAGGCCCCACCCACGGAGCTTTGAGCCAATCACTTTGCAGAGAGCATCTCTGGGGGCGTGTCTGTTCCCGTTCTCGCCCGCGACTTGCGGCTGGGAAGGGGCGGCAAAGGGGGTGGGGGGGGGGGGGGCCAAGGATCGGTGTGGGAGGAAGCCAGTGGTACGGGGAGAGCGAGGGTGGTCTAGGGCTCAAGAAGAAGAGAAAATGGGGAAACGTGAGGGGTTAGGGAGGGCACTGAGCCGGCCAGCCCAGGGCCTTGGGCGAATCACCCACACTCCCCGGGCCTCAGTTTCCCCATCTGTACAATGATGGTAATAATGCTTCACCTACCTCATGGGGAGGTTGCAAGGCCGACGTGACCTGATGTGGGGGGTTGAAGGAAGAGGACGCTGAAGGTGCTCACGCCCGCGAGCAGAGCATTACTACCGTTGTCTGCCTGGGAAAGCAAGCCCCCCCGCCCAGTCCAGCCGCGCCCGCCCCGCCTCCAGAGATAGCCGAGGCCTGCCTGCGCCCCTCTATCTCTTCTCCACTGTGTCCCTCCATAAAGCGTCACCTGCCGTCTTTGTTGGCGCCTAGATTCACTAAGGTTCTGTTGTTCAGGAACCCTTTCTCGTGATGACCCCCTTCCCCACGTGACTGCTGTACAAATTCCACCTGCCCAGGACCCCGAACCTGCCCACCGGCTTCAGTCGCCTGGAAAGGGACAAGGAAAATAGCCACCAAAAAAAAAATAAAGCCAGGGGTTTGGGGGTGTGCCCAGATCCCCCCAGCCAACCGAGGCCCCCTTGGTGGCATTTGTTTGTACCGTGTTTCAGTCTTTTGAGCGCAAGTGTTTTATAAAAAAATAAAACCCACTATCACAAAAAAAAAAGCAAAGAGAAACCAAGGGAAAAAATACAAACTGGAAGAAACAAAACGGGGGATGAACCATAGCAACCTTCCAACACATGCACCCTCTCGAGCAAGGGGCAACTCCGCAAAGCCCTGTTTTTGTGGGGATGGGCCCTGCTTTTTGTGGCAAGGCCCGTTCTGATTAATAAAGGATCGTGAAAAAGTAGGGCCTTGGCTGTTTCCTCCGGGGGTCCCAGCCCTGCCTCGCCCACCAGGGAACAGGCCATGGGGTGAGGGGGCCGGGAGCCTGGGGTGGTCCCCTCAACCTATGCCCTTAGGGAATGACTGCACTGGTGAGGGGGTGACCAGGCCCCTTCCTGAGCTTACAGCCCATCCTCCGCTCTCACCCCTGTGTACCCCGGCTGGGTAGGGCTGCCCAGAATGAGGGCTCAGCTTTGCTTCCCGGTCAGGCCCAGCCAGCCCGCTGGGAGTATAGAGTCACCCCAAGGAGGGTCTCTCTCCCTCAGCCAGCCTCACACCCTCGCCACTCTCCCAGGCAGGGAGCCCCTACTCACCTCCACGCTGGCTGGACCCCTGCCCTCAGCTGCCCCATTCCCCACCCCGTCCCCCAGAAAGAAAAGCAGGAAAGAGTTCCAGCTTCCCATTCCCGCAAACAGCCGAGACCAGCGGAGACTGACTGGGGTGGGTGACCTATGCCAGCAGGGAGCCCTGGGCAGGAGACCCTGCTCCACTCCTACAGCCACTGTGACCCCTGACAAGCCATTCCTTCTTAGACCTGTCCGCTGTGTCCTCTGGCCACAAGAGCAATAACGGCCCCCACCCCTTCTGTCCCAGCCAGACCCTCTGCGCTCAGGGTCCTTCAGGAGGAAGGGGGCTACACCTGTCGCAGGCCCATACGGAGTTAGCTCACACCCATTGCCAAGTGCCCCCAGGCCCAGCCCACTGCACCTTTGGGTCTGCTGGGGGTCACGCCTCCAGCTCCCTGCCCCTTTAGTATCTGGTGACCCCATTGAATGGCCCGGGAAAATGGCGCTTGGGGCTGCTGATCTCTGCACCCCAAGAATGGAGGGAACCTCAGGGTCAGGTAAGTAGCCCCTTGAACCCCGCCTTGCCAAAGCTTCTGTTCAGGCTTTCTCTGGGAAACAGGCTCCACAGACAGCCTAAAGCAGGGGCTGCTGGGCCCAGCGAGGTCCCCACCCTGGGCTCGGGGCCCCTACAGGACTACTTTTGCCTCCTCCGCTGCCTCGCCTCCCTTGCTGCACCGAGCGCTGGGCCCAGCCCTCCCTGCCTGGCACCTCTGCCCTCCGCAGTCTTCTGTCTCCTGCAAGCCCCCTGGCTTCCACCCCTTCCTGGAAGGCTGTCCTGACCCCGCCTCCCAAGGCACCCTTGAACGCCCTAGACCACCCAGCCTGGCTCTCCTCACTGGCTGTACTCCCAGAGTTGCCTCGCTCTGTCTGTGTGTCCTGTACTGTGTCTCGTTTAGCCTGTGAGCCCTCCCGGGCAGGGCCCACCCCTCACTGTCGGAGCACGTGTCCTGTGTGGCACCCGGTGTGCTAATAAACGTCCATCCACATGCGGTACTGCAGGTGTCTTCAGGAAACTTGGGGACAGGTGGCGGAGCCAGGCTGTGGGGTGGCCTGCGAGCCAGGGAGGGCGTCCTGGGCAGCCCCCAACACCCACCCGGTTCCCAAGCCCCTGGTCTGCTCCTGATGCTCCAAAGAGAAGGGATGGGATTCAACCCAAACAAAGCAAGGATAGGGTTCGACCCGCCTCCCCTATTCTGTGACCTCATGAAGGAGCAAGGGCAGGTCCCCCAGCCCCACATTTCACGCCTTGACCTGTCTGTCAGCCAGAACAGAGGGACCCCCATGGCAGGGACCCAGCACTGGATGGATTCTAAGGTTCAGGTGAATTTCCCCCGGCCCCCAGCCTGCTCTTTCTCACAGCCTCCCGACCCTTCCCTCTCGGATCTGTCCACTCCCTTTGACCTCTGACCTGCAGCCCAGACACAAACATAACTCTCCAGGGTTTCTTGCCTCTTCCCCAGATGACTCCTCTTGGACAATGGGCTTGGTCTTGTTACCGTGTCCGCCAAAAGCCATTCCCAGGGCCAAGAGAGGGCTCGAGGGCTCAGCTCATGTCTTGCACACAGGAGGCCAGTTCCATCCCCGGGCTTCACTGAGGTCTGAGTGCTGAGCTGGGAGTAGCCCCCTGAGTGCCACCAGCTGTGACCAACACCAAAACCAGACCAGAACAAAAGACATCACTTCTCTCTGCTCCTCCACAAAAGTCGGGGAGTTTGGAGAGTGGTCACACAGGCAGTTGGGTGGGAGGCGGCCAGGACCCCTGGAGCACCGAGGGGCGCTGCAGTGTCCAGCAGCTGGTCCTTCACACCCTGGTCTCCCCACTTCCACATAGGGTCTCGAGTCCCCCTCAACCAAGCATCAGCAATAACTGCTGGGCTCTGGGTGGGGAGTGAGCGAGCCCCAGAGCCGCAATGGGGCCTCATTGTGGGAGGCGTGGGGCACCCACCACCCAGGCTTGGGCAGCACCGCCAGGGATGAACCAGGCAGACCGCCTGAGAGGAAGGAAAGCCGGGACGAGCTGAGCCTGCAGCGCCCATCCCAGGATTGGGATGTACGTGGAGGAGGAGGGAGACACCCCAGGCGGGTGGGGGCTGAGCTGTGGTCCCCTCTGTGAGGCCAGAGAAGCCAGAGCAACAGAACCTGGGCTGAGACCTGAGCTGGGGAGGTGGCCCAGAGATCTGGATACAGGTTTGCATACAGATGCTCCGGGATCCCACCCCCAGTATGGCATGGTCCCAAGGGCCACTGGGGAGTGAGCCTGAGCACTAGGCCTGAGTACCACCCTGCCACCTGGGATCTAATCCCCTCCCAACAAGTGCTATTTCAGGGGCCTGAGAGGTAGTGACAGTGGGGAAGACATTTGCCTTGCATGTGGCTGACCTGGGTTTTCTCCCCGCACCTCATATTGGTCCCCTGGATTCATGAATCACTTCATGAGCTTCTCCAGGAGTGATTCCTGAGTGCAGTCGGGGTAGAAGGTGTGCCCCCTCCCTCTCCCCCCCAAAAAAAGAAAGAAAAAAATCTTGGGCTATCCCACTGGGGACCTCTGATAGCTCAATTTCTTCCTCCAGGTTGCTAGAAGCTAAGAGGGAATAATGAGCCTGGGAAGAGCAAAATCTGAAGACAAACTTGGACCCCTCCGGGTCCCCTTTGGCCGGCCGTGCAAGGCAAACGCCCTACCCACTGGGCCATCGCTCCCGGCCCCACCCATTTATTCGTAAGACCCGCTGCGGTCTGGGGCGGCTGTGGGGTGCGGGATCAGGGGGACGGACGAGCCGGCCTGGGGCAGCCCCCTCCCGGGCCGGCCCGCTCGGCCTACCCATTTATTCTTTAAAACAATTTTGGGCCGGAGGCGATAGCCCAGCGGGTAGGGGGCGTTGCCTTGCACGCGGCCGGCCTGTGCCGGCCCGGGTTCGATCCCCGGCATCCCATATGGTCCCCCCGAGCACCGCCAGGAGTAATTCCTGAGTGCAGAGCCAGGAGTAACCCCCTGAGCATTGCCAGGTGTGACCCAAAAAAGCAAAATAAAATAAATAAATAAATAAAAATAAAGCAATTTTTATTTGGGGAGCAGGACAGATAGTAGAGCAGGTAGAGTGCTTGCCTTGCACGCAGCCAACCCAGATTCCATCCCTGGCATCCCGTATGGTCCTCTGAGCCTACTGGGAGTAACTCCTGAGTGCAGAGCCAGGAGTAACCCCTGAGCATTGCCATTTGTGGCTCCAAAAGTCAAACAAAGGGGCCAGAGAGATAGTACAGGGGGTAGCATGTTTGCCTTGAATGCAGCTGACCCGACTTCAATCCCCAGCATCTCATATGGTCCTCCCAGAGCACCGCCAGGAGTAATTCCTGAGAGCAGAGCCAGGAGTAACCCCTGAGCACTCCCTGTGTGACCCCAAAAGACAAAAACAAATGAAGAGAAGAGGAGCAGCAGCGGCGGCCCGTTACGGGGGCCAAAAGAGCCAGCACAGGGTTCGGTGCTTGGCCTGCAGGTGGCCCGGCCCAGGTCTAGCTCCAGCACTGCACAGGACTACCCCACCCCCAGCATCAGGGATCAGGAGTGATCCCTGAGCAGAGCCAGGAGTAAGCCCTGAGCACTGCTGAGGGTGCCCCCATGTGTTTTTAAAGGCAGCCTAGTCAAGGCCAAGCCCTCCCCACAGGCTCCTACCCAGGTCTTGGCCAGCAGGCAGCAGGACCAGCGGGCAGGGCCTGACCTTTTAGCCCTGCGTGACATCAGTCCCTTGCCATGGTGCTGAGGCCTATCAGAATCTTCCCCTGGGAGATGGGGCTTTAGACAAGTTTGACAATTTTCTTTTTAAATCTTTTTTTCCTGAACAAGGAGGGGAGAAAATACCAGGAATTAAAGAATAATAATAAAGACTCTGAGAGGGAGGAGGAGGAGAGAAGAGAGAGCCAGGAGGTAGCCAGAGAAGGAAGCAGAGTCACCTGGTGGGGACTGGTCCTCGTGGAAGCAGAGAGAAAGGTCAGCACAGCTGGAGGGAGATTCAAAAGCAGCTCGTGGCTGGCACCTGAGGATTAGGCTAGGGAAAAGATGGGGAGGGGTGGCCTTTGGCCCAGAAGGCCCGCCCGGCCAGACGGCTGCATCCAGGCTGAAAAAAAACAGCCTCTGCTTCCCAAAGGGGCTCGAGAGCTGACTGCCTGCCCAGTGCTGAGCACCCAGGAGCAGACGCTGTAGTACAAGGGACGCAGTGCCCTCAGGGCTTAAAAAATAAACAGGCATATGGGAAACACATTCTTTCTCCACGAAATATAATTTATGTTTACAGCCAGTTTAGTTTTTTTTTTCTTCTTCCTAAAGCAAACACTACAGTGTAGGGCCCCTGCCCCCGGCCGTGTCCCTGAGTGGCCCAGCCCGACCTCCTCCTCCTGACCCTCCTCCTCCCATTATTGCTCGGATGGGAACGCTCTGGCCCTGGGAATGGCAGAGCCAGGCCCCAGCACTCGCCCGTGACGCTGTCCCTAGCGAGGGAGTGGAGGCACCGTGCCTCTCCGTGCCAGCCACCCCGACGGTGCCCATTTAAGGGAAAGGAGAGCGCAGGAGGTGGGAGGCCGCTGGGACAGCCTCCCGGAGCCCAGAGCAGAAGACCCAGGAGGCACTATGGCTTCTTTTCAAACTTGACAGCTGGAAGGCTCAGGCTGGCCCTGGGCAGGAGGGTTCCGGGCAAGATTCCAGGCGGCTGAGAGAAGGAAAGCAAAAAGGAGACAGGACGGGAGACCCCTGCCAGCCTCCTTGCCCAATACAAATCTCGGGGGCCTGGGGAGGGAGGTATGTGCTGAGTGCCCGGGTAAGGGCAAGGGCAGCTGCGGTGCTAGGGCGCGACCTGACCCCAGACACCCCAGTTTTTGGCCACCTCCTCAAGCTCCTCCTCAAACCGTTTGGGCTCCCCCACGCACACACGCACGCACGCACGCTCGCACGCACGTGGATACCCCCAGCGGGAGGCTGGGAGTCGGGCGCCGGCACCACCAAGGGCGAATTTAGGGGGCCCAGATTCCCACTCGGGGCCGAGGAGGACTGGCGGGGTTCCTGTGCATCTAGACGTAGGGGGTGCAGCCCTCCAGTACAGGACCCTGGGCGATTCTGACACATTCAGAGTTAAGGGGGGGTTGCAGAGCTGGGGCTTCTTGCTTTGCAGGCTGCACCCCCCAAAAAAAACATCTAGTTAGTCCTGGCGGGGAGAGGGAGCTGCCGCCCGACGGCCCCCCGCCCCGTCACTCCTGGGCTACCTTCCCAGGGTCCCCACCCCCGCGCCTCCCAGAAGTGGCCAAAGTCAGAGCGCGCCAGGCTCAAGTGCCCAGTCCGGGAGCGGCTTCCAGGGCGCGCAGGCTGCCTCCGGGACCCCCAGAGCCCGGGAGCCACCGCCCCCAGGAGCAGGTCTTCCTCGTCGTCGTCGTCAAAGGCCCGCGCGGGGCGGCGGGGCGGCGGCCGGGCCGTGGGTTCGTCGCGCTCGGCCATGCGCTCGACGGCGCCCTCGCCCACGAGGAAGACGGTGTCGGCGACGCGCGGGGCCCGGTGACCGGGTTGTGGTCGTAGGAGAAGACGCGCAGGGCGCGCAGCGGGTGCAGGTCGGGGAAGCCGCCCAGGCGGTTGCGGTCCAGGTCGAGGATGTGCAGGCGGCCCATACGCAGCAGCGCGGGCGGGAACTCCTCGAAGCGGTTGCCGTAGAGCCAGAGGCCGCGCAGGCCCGTCATGCGCGGCAGCTCGGCGGGCAGCGCGCGCAGCCGGTTGTCGCCCATCTGCAGCGACTGCAGCGCCACCAGGCGCAGCAGCGGTCGCGGGAAGCGGCGCAGCAGGTTGCCCCTCGATCCAGAGGCAGCGCAGGCTCTGCAGCTGCGCGAAGTCGGCGGGCAGCGCCAGCAGGCGGTTGCCGCCCAGGTAGAGGCGCGTGAGGCGCGGCAGGCGGCACAGGCCGTCGGGCAGGCGCTCGAGCTTGCTGAAGTCGAGCGCCAGGATGCGCAGCTCGCGCAGCTCCTCGATCTCCTCCGGCAGCTCGCGCAGCCCCGTGCCGCTCACGTACAGCTTCTGCAGGCGGCTCAGCGCGCACACGGCGCTGGGCAGCCGCCGCAGCCGCCGCCCGCTCAGCTCCAGCTGCTGCTCGCCGCTGCGCAGCTGCTCCTCCGCCTCCGACGGCAGCTCGTCCGGCGTGGACTCGGCGATGCCCATGGTCACGGGCCCCACCGGGGCCGCCGCCGCCGCCGTCGCCGTCGCCCGGCATCGCCCTGCCCTGACCGCCCCGGGCCTCCCGACGGGGTCGAGGCCAAGCCGGCTCCGGGCCCCCGCCCCGGCCTGTCCCGGCGCCGGGAGGGGGCCGTGCCGCGCCGGGAGGAGGCGCCCGCTCGGGGCCCCGCCGCCGTGCGCCGCGCTCGGCCGCCCGCCCTCCGGCCTCCCCCGCTCCCGCCGCCGGAGGCCGACTGGCTCCGGTTGGCGCTGACTCGCCGCTTAGCGACCCGTCGCCCTGGCAACCCCGACGCGCGTGCGGCTGCCAATGAAGCGGAGGGAGGGCGGGACGGGGCGGGGCCGCGGGGCCACCCTCGCGGGGTCCCAGCGCCCCGGAGCGCCCCCGCGCCCGCGCATCGACCCGCCCCGGAGTGGCGGGTCGAGGGCAGCCGAGGTCGGCTGCCCACCAGGGAGGGCACAGACCCGACGTCCGGCGCTCGAGACACCTCCAGCTGCGCTCCGGTGCGCTCCAGACTGGCGGGTCCGAGAGGGAAACCAGAGGCCAAAGACTGGCCTGCGCGCGCCCCAGGACGCTGAGCAAATGACTCACGAGGAGACGGAGCGCTGCGGTCACTGGCGGTCATTCGTGTCCGGTCGTGCCACCGAAGGCCACTTTAGGACAGTAACTCAGAGCACTGTTGCTTTCTCGCCCTTCCCTGGGGCTCCCGCAGATCTTGGCTCCCTCTCCCTCCCTCCCCCAGCACCCGCGGTGCCCGGCACGTTCCTGTACCTCAAGCCAGTCTCCTGCCCGGCCCCTCCACCGAGGCTCTGTGTGAGGCTGCGGGGTCAGGGAGAAGGACACGCTAGCGCCTTTGCGCGCCCGGGGTGCCCACAGGTTCCGAACGCACCTCTTGCGCATGCTCCGACCCGACAGCCGGTGCCCCTGCCTCCTCGCCTCCCGTTCCGAGCCCTCCTGGCAGAAACACTCGTTTTGCTAGATTGCCATGTGCCCGGCACTATGCAAAGAGCATTGCATTGAATCCTTGCCACGCGCCTACGAGCTAGGGACGTCTCCAGAAGTCCCCTCCTTTCAAGGGGCTCGGAGCACTTTAACTAGAGCTGGGTGTCAGGCATCAGGACACCCCCGCTGATGAGCAGCTGAGATTTCCCACCCGTGCGTCTCTGCTCTTTGCCCGGCTCCACCTGGGGACACAGAAAAGAAGATGGTCGCATCTGGCGGTGACCTTGTTCCCAGCGCTGCCTCAACTGTCCAAGGGACACATCCTGAATCCAAAGGGAGTTAAGGAAGGGGCGGGGACATAATCCCAGCCGGATGAGTCAATCATATCAGGTCATATGGGCCTCTGCTGACCTTCTATCCTAAGGGCATAGAAGTTCAGAGCGGAGAGACCAGGGAACTGTCCCACCGCTCAACTTCAAGGACAGGATAGGGAGTTTCTTCGCCCCTTAGGGCCGAATGAATGATTCATCCGGCTGGGGTGTCCTGATGCCTGACAGCACAGCTTAGTTGGGGAGGGCGTTTGCCTTGCACGTGGCCGACCCGGGTTCGATCCCGGAATGGTCCCATATGGTCCCCCAGGCACCGCCAGGAGTAATTCCTGAGCGAAGAGCCCTGAACGTCGCCGGGTGTGACCCAAAAAAAGCAAAAAAAAAAAAAAAAGAGGTCAGCAGAAAGGCAGGGCGATGGACAGCATTACCTGGGCACCCTGTGACACCCCCCATCCTTGTAACTTGATCTCCTTCCCACAAGATCTGGCACGAGTTAACCAGGTTAACGCTTTTGAACACAAAGCGTCTTTCCGAGGTTCTGACAAAAGTAAATATCCCTGGAGAGTTTCTGCGCTCATGGAATCCCCGGGAGTCCCCGCAGCCAATCCCCGGCCCCGCAGTCCTGACCTCTACCGAAGGCTTGGTCGTGCCTGTTATTGCATTTCAGAGCAACGAAATTGCTTTGCGTGTACTTTGTGTTTTTTCCTTTCACCCTCCTGGCGCCCTCCTCGCAGATACACAATATCTCCGTGTGTGATATGTGGGTACAGAAGGACAGAGCCATTGAAGTTGTAATGGGACGCCGGGGGGGTGGGCAGGCAAAGGGCCAGGCGTTGCTCCAAGCCGGAAACCAGCCCTAGATTCCTGGTAAGAGGAACCCAGGACCCCAGCCAAGAGAGGGGAACGCCAGACTTGGTCGCTGGAGCGTTCTGACCCCCGGCAGAGGAGATGCAAACTCCTGCCACACGCCCAGCTGACTGTCCCTTCCACTCATCTGGGAGGACTTCCTGGTAGAGGTCCCCTGAGACCAAACCGTCAAGAGGACTGGAGGTGAGGTAGAGGCTCCAGCCGCGCCCCCACCCCCGTCCCAGCAGTTTCCCCAGAGGAACATTCGCTGTGGAGGAGGAAGCCCAGTCCCCCACCCCCAACCCCGCCCCGCACCACCTGCTCCGAGCAGTACTCCAGCACCAGGCAGCCCTCCCGGGCTGGCAGGGGCTGGGGAGGGGTGGGCTGGTTTAGCTTCACGACCACCCCCGCCCGCGTGCCCTGGCCGGCCTGCGGGGAGCGTCCCGGGTTCGAGCGCTCACCGAGCAGCTCCTCCCTCCTCGGAGTCTTTTCTCGCGCTCTGGGTAGATGCGGTACCTTTGTCCCCCACCTTCGCAGTGGGGAAAGGTAAAATGTGCTGGCGTCCGGGCCCACGCAGGCTGGCAGCGGGGGCAATCATGTGGATGAATCACACCCGCACGGCAGGCGCCCGGGCCCTGTCGAGGCTGCACTGATGAATTAGCTGCACCTCAGCACGGGGCCTCTCAGCCTCTCGCAGGAAACCGAGACCAGCAGAGAGCAGGAGCCACGCAGGAGACGGGACGCCCAGGGCCCCAGGCAGCCACTGGGTCCACTTGTACAGCTGCAAGCTGCCGGGGTCCTTCGGGTCCACAGGCACAGCCTCCCGACTCCAGAGCCTCCCCCCCAAGTCCTACTGTCGTCCCCCCCCCCCACCCCACCCCCACCCCCCCGGCTTTGGAAGTGCAGAATCTCTGGCTTTAACCGCCCTGTGCCCGGCAGCTGGCCTGGGCAATCGCTCACCCCACGTCATCTTGCTCTACACCCTTTTGCTTTTAAATAAACAAAAGGAAACAGCACGTGCCTGCTGAGATCTCAGTGGCCCCTTCTGCCTCCTGCCCTGTCCCTAAGGGCACCTCCACTCTCAATCTCCCTCAAGACCCTTGTCAAGTCCCCGGAGCCTCTCAGGCTGCCCCCCCACCCCGCCAGGACCCCTGAGCTGAGCCCCTCTTTAAGAATGTGAGCATGGTCACAGAGAGATAGCACAGTGGGTAGGCGTTTGCCTTCATGCGACCAACCTGGGTTCAATTCTGGACATCCCATATGGTCCCCTGAGCACCAGCAGGAGTAATTCCTGACTGCAGAGCCAGGGGGTAACCCTTGAGCACTGCTGGGGATGACCCCCCAAAACTAAGGAAATCAAGAACCCCCTTTCGTTCTGTGAAGCCAAGTGTAAGTGACATACAACACTTGGGCCACATAGACTTGGATGGCAGTGAAGAACACGGTCTCATCCTTATGGCCTGCAAGAGGGCAGCCACACTCAATCCAACTACTATCTATTGGTGCAAATAGTGTGTTTTTAAGGCAGGAGCTGAAAACCTTTTATTTTTATTCATACATATATATATATATATATATATATTTATATATTAGTTTGGGTCACACCGGCAATGCTCAGGAATTACTCTTGACTGTTCACTCAGGGATTTCTTCTGACAGTGCTCAGGGAACCATATGGGATGCCAGGGATAGAACCCAGGTCAGCCACATGCAAGGGAAACACCCTCCCCTTTTTACTATCTCTCCGGCCCAGAAAACTTTTTTTTTTTTTTTTTTTTTTGCTTTTTTGGGTCATACCCGCAATGCTCAGGGGCTACTCCTGGCTCTGCACTCAGGAATCACTCCTGGCGGCGCTCGGGGACCATATGGGATGCCGGGATTGAACCCAGGCCGGCATGAGCGGCAGGGCAAGGCAAACGCCCTACCCGCTGAGCTATCGCCTCCGGCCCCCCAGAAAACTTTTTCGATCTATTCTCCGAGCTGCTTTTTAATGACCAACAAAGTGGGGCCTTGGGAGGCGGGGGGGGGGGGGCGTCCCCAGGACTCGGATGGGAACACAGGGCTCTGGGAGCCTCATGGGCAGGATGGCATCTGCGTGAAGCTGAGAGCGGGGGCGCCCGCCTTGCAGGCAGATGACAGCGTGCCACGCAGAGGGGATGGCACTGCCAAGCCCCCCGAGGCAAGAGTGTGCTGGGCGGTCCCAGAGCCATCAGCAGGGTTGGCATCAGATGAGGTCAGAGAAAGTGGAAGAGGGAGTGGCCTCTGGAAGGCTCTTACCTGTCTGTAGGGCAGGCAGTGACACTCCCTCACACATCTGTGTATTTATTTACTTAGAATCTGACCACGCTTAGGCCCGACTCGGGGCCTTACTCCTGCACTCAGGATCACTCTTGGAGGTGCTCAGGGACCATCTGAGGGACTGAAGTGGAGGTTGTCTGCATATAAGGCAAGAGACTTACCTGCTGTGCTACGGCCCAGCCCCTCGCCTGACACATTTAACAAGATCCCTTTGGCCAGAGGTGCAAGAAATGGTGTGTGTGTGTGTGTGTGTGTGTGTGTGTGTGTGTGTAGAAAAGAATTGTCTCTCTCTCTGTTTTTGGTGGGGTGCCAGGGATGGGATCCAGGGAACCTTTGCTCCCACATAAGAGGCCTGTGCTCTACCACTGAGCTATCTCCCTGGCCCGCCGCGCCTCTCCTCCCTCATCCTCTACACAGCACCCAAGGGGGCCTTGTCACTGCCCTTTCCCCACAGCCTTTTTCAGACAATACAGGCCCCTTCTTTACAGACTCAGAGAGGGGTGGAGTAGGGGGCTGGAGCGATAGTAAGAGGGGAGGTGTTTGTCTTGCACTCAGCCAACCCAAGTTTGATCCCTGGCATCCCATAGGGTCCCCTAAGCATCACCAGTAGTGATTCCTGAGCACGGAGTCAAGAGTAACCCCTGAGCACCTGTCAGGTGTGTGGGAGAGAGACAGAGAGAGAGAGAGAGAGAGAGAGAGAGAGAGAGAGAGAGAGGAAGTAATTTAATCTGAGTCCCATAGCTCTGAAGGGCCAAAGCAGATTTCCAAGCCTCTCCTACAAAGCCCAATGTCTTCCCTCTTAACAGGCAGAAATTCCTGACGAACGAACGTGCATGTGCTTCCCCTCCATCCTGCAAACAAGACCGTCTCGACGACTCCCCGACGAGGAGACATACACCTCGAACCCAGGCTCAGGCAATCTGCCGAGCTGAGGGCGGCCCAGAGCCCTTAGGGCAAGCATAGGAACCTCAGTCAGTGTCCAGAGGGCAGAGCAAGAGGGGCATCCTTATCCAGGGTTCCCAGAACTCAGGGCTGGCCGCAGGCCTGCTCTCTGGCCAGTTCCGTGTGTTCTGGTGATGCCGCATGCTCTGACCTCGTTGCTCTCTCAGGGCCCCGAAACTGGACCCAACACTGATGTCTAAGATCCTCTTCCCTGAAACCCGGAGCTCTTCTCTCCAGCTGGGTTCTGTTGAAAGCCGAGAACCTGGCCCCTCCCATCAAGGACAGAGAGCGTCAATGACAGAGGTCAAGTGGTGTGTGTGGGGGGGGGTCATGCCAGGCCCAAAGACAGCTGACTCCCCATGAGCACCTGGTAGGCCTGATTGCAAACTAGCTCTGGACATTGCTCCAGTGCAGGGGGACATTCCCACCCCCTCCTCTGGGTTCTACTCAGGCTGGACAAATAATCAAAACAGCATGGGGGGGCAGAGCGACAGCACCATAGGTAGGGCGTCTGTCTTGCTTGCAGCTAACCTGTGGCGGACCTGGGTTCGATCCCCAGCATCCCATATGGTCCCCTGAGCACTGCCGGAGCCAGGAGCAACCCCTGGGTATCCCCGGTGTGACCCAAAAAGGAAAAAAAAAAAAGACAAAAACCAGCATCCAGCATCAGGCAGGAAAAGTTCATTTCATGACCCACATGGGGAGAATTTACATGGCTGTAACTTCTAGAGAAGGAGAGTTTCCAGGGTGGCGCCCAGCAGAAGGAGAGAGCCCACATCCGGTGCTCAGAGTAAAAACAGCATTCTCACAGGGGGCTGGGAAGAGAGGGTGGGCTCGGCTTGGAGGACCTGAGCACAGAGCCAGGAGTAAGTAGCCCCTCAGCCCTGCTGGGTTTGGCCCAAATCAAAAGAAAGAAAGAAGGAAAAGAAAGAGAGGAAGGAAGGATGGGATGGAGCGGGGGAGGGAAGGAGAGAGGAAAACAGCAAAAAAAAAAAAAAAACAAACATTCCCAGACAGGAGGCTTGAGGGCTTGCCTCAGCAGCAGAAGCGCCTGCGTTGGGCCCACAGTGATCCCTGAGCACAGAGCCTGGAGTAAGCCCTGAGCAGTGTAGGCTGTGACCCCAAACTCCAGTGCCTGCCTTGCAAGTGTAAGGCTGTGAGCTTGATCCCCAATGCTGAGGACGGTCCTCGTGGTGCTCACAGGTAAATGGGTCCCAGAAAGTGTCCTGACAGTGGGTAGGTGCCCCCGAAGTAGTCCCACTCCATCAGCCTCTTTATTTCTGCTGTATTCATGGTGCAAAGGGACTGACTCCCTGGGTCCCCCTCGGGGAAGAGCTCCCTGACCCCAGCGTGAAGGGAATGAGAAATCAATACCTAATTCACGGAGCCACTTAGCATCAGGCATCTTTATCACGGACTCTGCCTGGACTAAACACTTCCGGTCAGCTTCTCGAAGGCACCGGTTTCTTTCTACCCCAGGACCTTTGCACTGGCTGCTCCCATGGCCCGTTCTGAACCACCGTCCTTCACTTTGTGGCTGTGCTGAGAAATTCAGAAGTGACATACACTTGTCCCTGGTGCTTACTGGGGGGGGGAGGGCGGGTTGTACACTTGAACTGTGGGGTTCACACACGCTGCTCTGTTGTGGGGTAGGGGTGGGGTGACTGAAGGGGTGTTCTGGAGGACCAAGTACGGTGCATGTGCCCACATCAGGGAGGGTCAAACTCACAGCCTCGCACGTGCAGATGGGGTGCATTGAGCCCCCCCACCTGCCTCGCTCTCAAGAGCTCTCGAGAACTGTTGGAGCTTCCCCCTCTCAGAGAATCCTGCCCTATCCTCCAGCGGTGTCAAGCCCCACCATCCCAGCTCCTTTGACTCCCACATTTCTCCTTCAAGGAACGCGTTGCAAGCACCCAGGGGACAACTTGAGGTTGGCTTCCTTGCCGCCGCGGAGAACCAGGTGCCTGAGACCAGGGCTCAGCTCACAGAGTGGCTCCAGGGGTAGCCGGATCATTGGGGGACTCCTGGGGAGGGGGCTGTTCCCGTTCCACGAGAGCCACCCAGCCCCCTCTGAGCCTCGATTCTTTTTTTTTTTTTTTTTGGGTCACACCTGGCGATGCTCAGGGGTTTCTCCCTGGTTCTGCACTCAGGAATTACTCCTGGCGGTGCTCAGGGGACCATATGGGATGCCGGGGATCGAACCTCGATTCTTGCATCTGGAGAATGAGTGTGAAGGGGTGGGGGTAAGGAGGTTGAAGGCTACGTCGGGGGTGAATGGCAGAGCTGGAGGGGTCACAGGCTGGAGCAGAGGAAGGCAGGACCCCCGCCCCCATCCTGTCCTTGTCAAAAAGGCTGGCAGCAACATCCAGAGAAACTCGTGTTCATCATGGGTTTTGGGGCTTCCTTTGGAGTTTTCAGGGCTTGCCTACGGTCATTATTGATCTCAAGCCCTGTGAGTTTGGGGGCAGGTGCCTCTGGTGCTGGGGAAAAAAAGAAAAAGGAAAATGATAATAATGCACGCCCCACGCACCGCGCTGAGCTGGTCCCACAGAGCCTAGGAGATGGTGCCGGGCGAGCTGCGTGTTCGCAGAGCGAGCCAGGGAGCAGCCGCCCGCAGTCCACATAGCTTTATTATCCAGCCCACTAGGTTCTGAGAGACGGAGAAAAGTTGGCTTCTGAGCTCGTCCTGCTCTGCCAAGGGGAACTCAGAACAAAGAGTCAAATCCGTGGCTTTGAGTTGCAAAAGAGGCTTTGAAATCCCAGGCTGAGCGTCGCTGCGCCACCGGCCGGGAGCTGCTTTGGGAGGGAGCTTTTGCGTAGGACCGAAACCTGCCTTTGAACTTGAGCACCAGGAGCTGCCGGACTAAACCCAGCGTGGGGAGCTGGCGTCACCCCCAAGCAAAGGTCCCACCTGAAAGTAGATAAAGCGTCAACCTGCGGGGGTGGGGGAGGGGGCAGCGCAGCACCCCTAAACATCGATATGGGGGGAGGGCAGTGCCTGCGGGCGGAGCCTGAGGCTGCCTTGGAAAAAGGGGTCCACTGTGAGGCGGAAGAGATAGCGCAGTGGGTAAGGCACTTGTCCCGCACGTGGCCTACCGGGGTTCCATCCCTGGGATCACTAGTCCCCTCGCACCGCCAGGAGTGATCCCTGGCCCTAGAAAGCTCCCAGGCCACACACATTCTGTGCTTCCCCGCACCGACCCTGTACAGGTAAGAGGAGCCGGACCTAACGCACCCGTTCCACTAGTCTTGGTTCCCTTTTCCTGCCCAAGGAGTTTAAGAATCCCGCTCAGTCTCTCCCAGGGCGCGGCTCTACCCCAGCCTCACCAGGGGCCTGTAGGGTCTGCCAGGGAGAACGCTCCAGTAAACGTCTACTACACCTTCCCTTTTACTGCTCTCTGTTTCTCTGTCTGTGCCAGCTGAGGTCACTGATCTATCATTTTCCTTGCATGCTCCAACTAGGTTTCGATCTCCATCATCCCATATAGTCCCCCAAGCATCACCAGGAGTAATTCCTGAGTGCAGAGGGAGCCAGGAGTAACCCCTGTGCATCGCTGTGACCCCAAAAAAGCCAATAAATAAACAGATAGATGATAGATAGATAGATAGAGATAGAGATAGATAGATGATAGATAGATAGATAGATAGATTAGAGATGATAGATAGATAGATAGGTAGATAGATAGATAGATGATAGATAGATAGATAGATAGATAGATAGATAGATAGATAGATAGATAGATAGATAGATTAGAGATGATAGATAGATAGATAGATAGATAGATAGATAGATAGATAGATAGATAGATGATAGATAGATAGATGATAGATAGATAGATAGATAGATAGATAGATAGATAGATAGATAGATAGATAGATAGATAGATAGATAGATGATAGATAGATAGATAGGTAGGTAGGTAGGTAGATAGATAGATAGATGGATAGATAGATAGATAATAGACGGATGGTTGGATGGATGGTTGGATGGATGGATGGATAGATAGATAGATAGATAGATAGATAGATAGATAGATAGATAGATAGATAGATAGATTAGAGATGATAGATAGATAGATAGATAGATAGATAGATAGATAGATAGATAGATAGATAGATAGATAGATAGATAGATAGATAGATAGATAGATAGATAGATAGATAGATAGATTAGAGATGATAGATAGATAGATAGATAGATAGATAGATAGATAGATAGATAGATAGATAGATAGATAGATAGATAGATAGATAGATAGATGATAGATAGATAGATAGATAGATAGATAGATAGATAGATAGATAGATAGATAGATAGATAGATAGATAGATAGATAGATAGATAGATAGATAGATAGGACCCTTGTCTTGCTCTCAACCCATCCCAGTCTTTTCTCTAGCCCCCACCTAAGGAGACCCCAGGCACCACCAGGAGTGATCTCTGAGATGAAGCCAGGTCAGGAGTCAGCCCTGGGAGTCACTAGGTGTGAGTTCAGAAAACAAAACAAAAACCCAAACTAGTGGGTTTCTGCTGCGTGCAGAGAGCCCTGACTGCAGCCCGTTCAGCCAGCATGTAGCTCAGGTGTCGGGGGCTGTCCCCTGAGCCAGATGCTCAGGAATAAGTCTGTCCAGCTTTTTTTTTCTTTTTTGGGTCACACCCGGCGATACTCAAGGGTTACTCCTGGCTCTATACTCAGGAATTACTCCTGGCGGTGCTCAGGGGACCATATGGGATGCCAGGGATCGAACCGGGTCGGTTGCATGCAAGGCAAAAGCCCTCCCGCTGTGCTAAGGCTCCGGCCCCTGTCCAGGGGCTTCAAGCCAGCCATCTGGCTCAGCTGTCTTTCGTGGGAGTTAAGTGGGACCCTCTTCAGCTGAACTAACATGTTTGTTTTTAAGTTTACACATTCTTGGGTTGGAGCAATAGTCCTGTGGGTGGGGCATTTGATCCTGGGCACCCCATACTCTCTCCTGAGCCTTGCCAGGAGTGACCCCTGACCACAGAGCCACAGTCAGCCCTGAGCACTAGCAGGTGTGGTCCCAAAACAAAGCGTTTTAGTTTTCATTTTCTTTTTATTGTTTTACTATATTTGTCTTGCTGTTCTTTTATAATGACCTAAGCCCCGTGCTTAGCCTAGGCTGTCGGCCTGGCACCTTGCTCTTTCAGGAAGTTTCCAGCGCCCCCACTCGGCCCACGGAGACCCCCAGCTCAGTGAAGTGAGGAGGAGGTCCTGATCCCTGAGCAGAGCCCCCCGCCCCCTCACTGAGCAGAGCTGAGTCCTGGGGCTTTTCACCCCTCAGGGGCGCCTGCAAAGTCCTGTGTGGGGAGAATTTTCTAATGCAAGAACCTGTTTCAGCCAAGCCCTGAGAGCTGAGAGGTGAGACATTTCCTGTCTCCTGGACAGCCCCGATGGACCCTTCTCTGATCCTGCACCCAGGCTCTTGGGGGCCCGGGTCTGTCCCTCCTCCCTCCCTGTAAACCAAACACTGGATTTTTTGTTTGGTTTGGTTTGGTTTGGAGCTACACTGGACGATGCTCAGCTCAGTGTTACTCCTGGCCGTGCTCAGGAATTACTCCTGGCCGTGCTCAGGGGGCTATGGGATGCTGGTGATCGAACCCAGGTGGGTCGTATGAAAGGCAAACGCCCTCCCCCTCTGTACTATGGCTCCGCCCGCCCTTTTTTTTTTTTTTTTTTTTTGCAGTCTGGATTCTTGCAGGAGCTTTTCCTGGGGAAGGGGCGTCTTTCCAGACGGTCAGAGAGGAAACCAGGGGTCAGATTGCAATTTCCAGGCATCTGCAAGAAGGGTGCCCACCACTCTGCAGGCCCGCCCCCACACTTGCCATTCCTGTGGGCACACGCCTTGATTTTCCCCCAAGAGGCCTGTTGCCAGGTCCTTCAGCCCAGGCTCTGTGTGGCCACCCCTGTGACCTGGGCCAGATGGTGCCTGTCAACATCAGTTACCAGGTGACGGGCAGCAACCTCACACCTGTCCTTGTGCGTCAGAAGGGGGCCCTGGTGGCGTGGCCCCCCACATCTCTCCCCCATCCTGCTCCTCGCCCCACATCAGTGCTGTCAGCATGGCTCCCACCTGTGTCCCCAAACCTGCCCCAGGGGAGGCCCCTTGGCGTGTCAGCGGAGCCGGGGAAGGCCCACGGAATATTCCCGGCACTCAGCAGGCTGTGGGGGCTGGAGGAGGTTAATCATCGCTGTGCACCAGAACTGACAGCTCCCTACACCTCCCCAGGGCGCGGCTGCAATAGGAGCGCTGCTCCCCGTGGCTGCGGGCTGAAGCCAGCCAGTAGAGGCTAGGCTAGGGGCTGGCTCCCCCACCACCTCCAAGCAGCTGCCTGAGCTTCCAGGAAAGGAAGAATGGGTCTGCCAGGAGGACGGGGCCCTTTTCCCAGAGAAGGGAGCACCTGTGCGGGTGGCCGGAGGTGCAGAGACCACACCCCAAAGGGTCCACCGGGGAAGCTGGCTCAAGGGCATTCACCAGCAGGGCCTCTGTCCACTGCCCCCCCCCTCATGGCCCTCCATTTCACTGTGGCTGTTTAGGGGATATGATGGATAGCCCTGGACAGTGAAGAGTGGACATTTGAACCCGGGCTGTCAGGCTGCAGGCCCGGCTGCTCTGGGCTCTCTCCTGGGCCCGGAGAGGAAGGGGCACTGGGCTGATGGTGGTCTGGCCGGCCAGGTCTAGGAGATCAGGAGTGGAGCCTCTTGGTTTTTTTTTTTTTTTTTGGGTCACACCCAGCAATGCTCAGGGGCTACTCCTGGCTCTGCACTCAGGAATTACTCCTGGCGGTGCTCGGGGGACCATATGGGATGCCAGGGATCGAACCCGGCCGGTACAGGCCGCCACGTGGAAGGCAAACGCCCTACCCGCTGGGCTATCGCCCAGCCCCTAGGAGTGGAGCCTCTTTTTTTTTTTTGCTTTTGGGTCACACCGGCGTGCTCAGGGGTTTCTCCTGGCTCTGCACTCGGAATTACTCCTGGCGTTGCTCGGGGGACCATATGGGATCGGGGATCGAACCCAGGCCGGCTGGGCCGGCCGCAGCAAGGCAACGCCCTACGCTGGGCTATCTCTCCGGCCCCGGAGTGGAGCCTCTTGGAAGTGGAGCTGCAGGGCATTTGCCTTGCATGCACCCAGATCCGATCCCTGACATCCCATATGGTCCCAAGCACCGCCAGGAGAAATTCTGAGTGCAGAGCCAGGAGTAACATCTTAGGGGTAAGCTATGAGCATTGCTGGGTGTGACCCCAAAAGACAAAAAAAAAAAAAAAAAAAGAAAAGAAATGGAGCTGAGAGTCAGCACCTACAATCGCCTGGTGGCATGGGGCGGACAGAAGCACCCCACACTGGCCCCAGGGAACCCTAGTGTGCCCCCATCTGGCCTGGGGGCTGACAGGGCCAATGCTAGGGGGCACTCTCGGATCACTGCAGGAGCTGGGCGAGGGTGCTCAGGTCCCATCTTTCCAGGACAGAGCAAGGGCACCTGGAGGAAGAAGAGGCGGGCACAGAGCAGAGCCAGCCATGCCAGTCACAAGACCACAGCTGGGCCTCTGGGCACCTGGAGTCGGCTCTGCTGCCCTCATCACAGGGAGGGGACGCCTGGTGCCTACATGCCCCCGAAGGGCAGGATTCAGTTCATTCCCTCTTCAGTCCAGCGGGCCGGGTGCCGTGCAGGCTGCCAAGTTTCCCTTGGGGAATCGCATCACAGTGAAGTACCACGGCCCTAAAGGGTCCTGAAATCCCGCCGACCCCGTCCTCCACGGCGAAGCCCCTTCACGGTGCTCAGCATGGCCACTGGACTCTGGAACTCACAGGCTGGGCCCTATCGCTCCCGCCCTGGGACCATTACTGGGCTCCCGGCCACTGCCACTCTGGACGCCCCCTTCCCAGCCGTCTCCCCACAGTCCTTCCTGGCTGGCAAAGTGGCCTGGACAAGGGCACCTCTCTGGGAATGCTCGACCCTGTGAGCAGTGAGCTGTGAGAGGTCAGATCGGGCAGGGTCCCCACCCCTTTCCTCCCACCCCAGCTGGGGCTAGGATCCACCTGGGCAGCCAGGGATGGGCCCTAGAGAGGCTGCGGGCAGAGTGGACTGTGGCAGGTGGGCGGGCATCCAGGCCGTAGACAGGCCAGAGCTTGGGTGAGGGTGGAGTCCCAGCTCAGGGAAACAGATGGGTGTGCCCAGCTCAGATGTCCTGGAAACCGGGTATAGGATGACGGGGGAGGGGGCCATGGAGAGCAGATATAATCCGGCTGACACCAGACTCCTGGAAGTCAGGTGGGGGTCGGGGGACTGGAGCTGTGAGAGGGCGTCGGGGTAAGGGGGTAAGGGGGCTGCGGATCATCTTCCCGAATCATCCTGGTGTGTCTGTGTGTGGATGGTGTGGGGTGTGTGTGTGCGTGTGTGTGTGTGTGTTGTCTGTCTGGGGGAATGTGTGCAGTGGCTAGTCTGTGTGTGCGCGTATGTGTGTGTGTGCGTGCGTGCCTGTGGTGCACAATAATCTCAGGTGCAGAGTGCAGGTCCCTCAGCCGGGTTAGCACCCGCCCATCTGTGGAGTGGGTCTAAGTCTCCTCTGGCTTCTGTGTGCGCGCACCCCTCATACCCAGCTGGCTTCCGTGCTGTGTCCACATGTATGTAATATGGGCAGGAGTGGCTGGTTGAGCCCGGCGCCCTTGTCACTGGACAACCTTGTCCTGAAGTCTCTGCTTGGGGACTTTTCTGGTGAGGAGCCCTCACACAGAAACAGCATCTGTGGGGCTCACCTGGTGCCCGTCTGTGGGGCTCACCTGGTGCCCGTCTGTGGGGCTCACCAGGTCCCGGCCATGCCCCGCCTGTGGGGCTCACCAGGTCCCGGCCGTGCCCATCTGTGGGGGCTCACCGGGCCCCGAGCGCGGCCCGTCTGTGGGGCTCACCAGGTCCCGGCCGTGCAGGCCTGCCCCAGGGCTCCACAGCCGCGGGCCGTGGTCTGCTGGGGCTCACCGGGCCCCGGCCGTGCCCGTCTGTGGGGCTCACCGGGCCCGGCCGTGCCCGTCTGTGGGGCTCACCGGCCCGGCCGTGCCGTGCCTGTGGGGCTCCACCGGGCCCCGCCGTGCCCGTCTGTGGGGCTCACCGGGCCCGGCCGTGCCTGTCTGTGGGGCTCACCGGGCCCCGGCCGTGTCTGTCTGTGGGGCTCACCGGGCCCCGGCTGTGCCGCCGTCTGTGGGGCTCACCAGGTCCCGGCCGTGTCTGTCTGTGGGGCTCACCAGGTCCCGGCCGTCCGTCTGTGGGGGCTCACTGGCCCCGGCCGTCCCGTCTGGGGGGCTCACCGGGCCCCGGCCGTGCCCGTCTGTGGGGCTCGCCCGGGCCCGGCCGTGCTTCCTGCCCTCCTCCCATGCCACAGCTGTGCACATGCCTCTGGGAGCCTCAGCCCCAGCTCTGTTGCTTCGGGCTGCTGGGCATAGCCAGGCCAGGGCCCATGATGTGTCCTCTCCTCAGTAGACAGTGGTGGTGGTGCCGGCAGTGTACGGGTGTACAAGCTGTGCACAGTACGAGCGTGCCTTGCTGTGCTGCGTGAACTGCTACAGTGACCAGACTCTGCCTGGCAGCTGAGGTCCTGGAGGCAAGACACCTCTCGTCCTCCCAAGGTGTGTCTGTTTGTCCCCAGAGCCTGTGATCCGGCAGGGGTGGGGTGCTAATACTCACACGACGGGCCCTCCCTGGGTCACTGAGCACTGGGGTGCTAATACTCACACGACAGGGCCCTCCCTGGGTCACTGAGCACTGGGGTGCTAATACTCACACGACGGGCCCTCCCTGGGTCACTGAGTACTGGGGTGCTAATACTTTCACGACGGGGCCCTCCCTGGGTCACTGAGCACTGGGGTGCTAATACTCACACGGCGGGGCCTCCCTGGGTCACTGAGCACTGGGGTGCTAATACTCACACGACGGGGCCCTCCCTGGGTCACTGAGCACTGGGGTGCTAATACTCACACGACGGGCCCTCCCTGGGTCACTGAGCACTGGGGTGCTAATACTCACACGACGGGGCCCTCCCTGGGTCACTGAGCACTGGGGTGCTAATACTCACACGACGGGGGCCCTCCCCTGGGTCACTGAGCACTGGGGTGCTAATACTCACACGAGGGGCCCTCCCTGGGTCACTGAGCACTGGGGTGCTAATACTCACGACAGGGCCCTCCCTGGGTCACTGAGTACTGGGGTGCTAATACTCACACGGACGGGCCTCCCTGGGTCACTGAGCAATGGGGTGCTAATACTCACACGACGGGGCCCTCCCTGGGTCACTGAGCACTGGGGTGCTAATACTCACGACGCGGGCCCTCCCTGGGTCACTGGAGCACTGGGGTGCTAATACTCACACGACGGGGCCCTCCCTGGGTCACTGAGTACTGGGGTGCTAATACTCACACGACGGGGCCTCCCTGGGTCACTGAGTACTGTGCCACCCTCTGAGCCCTCCTCTCAGTCTCTGGGGAGAGATTTCAACTCTCCAGTGTCACCTGGAGTCCAGTCCGCTGCCCCTGCTCCATATCCGGCCACCCCAGCTCCCCTGACAGGCACAGGACACCAGCTGGGTTCCACTGTTCTTTATTCCATGAGGAGCGAGCCAGTGGGGGCAGGGGCAGTAGGAAGAGTAGCCGGCTCCTGACCCCTGTTAGCAAACCTACAGGGAACAGACACAGAAGTGAAGGAGCCAGGTGGTCCCGCATCTTCCCTACCCCAGCCCCCTCCGGTCCCCCTCAGCCTGCCCGTGTGGGCGGGGTCCCCAGTCCTTACCCAGATCGCAGGCTCACTTGGGGGTGGTGAAGTGGCTGTTTTGGGGTGGGGTTCGGTAGAAGGGGTCTGTGGAGATCAGGGTTCTGCAGGGAGAAAGGGGTGCGGGTGGAGGAGGGCCCGGTGAGCCGGGCTGCCCACTGCAGATGCCCCTGCTGGCGTGGCTGGGGGCACGATGGTGACCAGGGCTGTGTTGAGGGAGATGGATGGAGCAGGAAGGAGCCAGAGGGAGGTGGCCTGCAACTTTTGCTCCCCGCCCCCTGTCCCTGACCCAGCCCTGCAAGGGGAAGCTGGGAGCAAGCTAGGAAGATGTGGGCCTTGGGTGGACAGACGGACAGACGGACAGTCAGGGAGGAGCCTACCTTCCCACGTGGGGGTGCAGGCGCCTCAGGGTGTCCTCCCGGGTTGGGGACGCCCTCCAAACGGGTGGCGGGCTGGTTGAGGGCATAGCCCCCGGCTTCTGGGGCTGGATGCCCCCTCGGCGTCCAGCCTTCTCGGTCCAGCCCCTTAGGCATGTTCTCGAAGTACCTGCAGCACCAAGAAGGTGGTCTCCGCTGCCTGTGGGGGCCTGGGTCCCTCAGCCTCCTCGCCTTGGCCCCGGCAGCCCCCTTGACACAGGCTTACCAAGGAAGTCGGCGCCTGCTCTGTCCCTGAGCTGGTGCTTTTGCAGAGGGGTTATTCCTGGACCCCAGGACCCAGACAGCGCCCTGCCCCCCCCTCTGGCCTGTGAACACCTTGGGAGTGGGGCCCCCAGTTCCTGCATTTCTCTCTGGACACTCGGTCTTCCCTTTGCACTTGGCCAATGTTCCCAGGGCAAAGGGCTGGGTTCTGTAGGTGCTGAGGAGATGAGGGCCTGTCCCCCCCACCCCTGCTCAGATTCTTTTTTTTTGGGGGTGTCACACCCGGCAATGCTCAGGGGTTACTCCAGGCTCTGCACTCAGGGAATTACTCCTGGTGGTGCTCAGGGGACCATATGGGGATGCTGTGGGATCGAACCCGGGTTCACCGCGTGCAAGGCAAACGCCCTCCCCGCTATCGCTCCGGCCCCGCAGATTCCTAAAAAGGGCTGCAAAGCCGAAAAACAAACAAAAAAATACCCTGTTGGGCCGGAGCGATAGCCCAGCGGGTAGGGCATTTGCCTTGCACGCAGCTGGCCCATGCAGGCCTGGGTTCGATCCCCGCATCCCATATGGTCCCCCAAGCACCGCCAGGAGTAATTCCTGAGTGCAGAGCCAGGAGGAACCCCTGAGCATTGCCGGGCGTGATCCAAAAGCAAATAAATAAATAAATAAATAAATAAATAAATAAATAAATTTAAAAAAAAATTTTAAAAACCCTGGGGGCTGCAGCCTTGGGGGGTGGGGTTGGACACCCGGGGGAGAGGAACAGCCGCGCCCAGGACACTCGGTGCTGAAGGTGGGTAGCGGGAAGGACCCCAGGAGTATGGCAGGTGCTGGGGCCCAGAGGGAGGCACAGGGACGGGCCCAGAGTGAGCCTGCGCGGGAAGAGACGCCGCCCCCAGACCACTTGTTCCCCTGTAGGAGGGGGACGATTATCCAGGAGGAGGCAGGGGCACCCTGGGAGACAGGGGGCGGGGACGAGGAGGATGCTGGTGACATATGCTGACACAGATGGCAGATGCTGTCCGGGCGGCTTCTGCCGAAGTCTCTCCTCCCACGGTGCATTTCCTAACTTCCCGCCCCCTGCCCTGCCGGGGGCCACTCCAGGTCCTGGCCCCGCCTCATCAGCTTGGCCCCAATCGGCCCCGCCCCATCTCGGCCCCCCATCCGCCCCGCCCCATTCGGCCCGCCCCTCGGCCCGCCCCCAGATCTTGGCCCCTCCTCCCTCGTCATCATGGCTCTCCACTCCCTATCCTGGACCCGTGGACTCCGTCCTGGCTCCTCCTGCCAGTCCTGGCTCCAGCCCGCCTCCTTGGCTCTGGGCTTCCTCCTGGAAGCCTTCCGAGATGCCCAGGATGCTCGCTCCTTGATCAATGCAAAATTGAACCCCCTCTGCCACAGCTGGACATAGCATCTTAGCAGAGGGCTTGCTGGGCGCCCCCCAGACCCACCTCAGTGCCCTTATTTTTCCTGTGTCCACTAGCTTGGGTCTCTGGGAAGGCTGCTTTGTCTTAGCAAGGAGGCATCTGGGGTTTACTATTACCTTGGGACAGGGATTCACATTGACCGTAGATGTTGGATGCACATACCCTTGGCTGGGATAAATTCGAGCCATGTATTGCTGTTTCTGGTGTCCTTCCCTTCCCTCCCCAAGTCTGGCTTAGAAACACTCGTTACAGTCTGCCTTCCCCTGTACCCCACTTTTCTACTCCCTTCATCGTACCCCTTGATCAAGGCCTTGCACTCATATTATTGGCCTTGGGGTCTGCTGAGAGGGCCCCCTCCTCCCACACAAGGCTGTGCGTTCCCCAATGTGTCGGCCCCGGCCTGCCCATTCGCAGAGTGGGTGGCAGCTCTTCGGAGGGCCAAGGGGACTCACCCTTGGTTGTAGGTGGTCAGGTAGTGATTATCCACGGTAGGGTCCTGGGAGCTCCGGACATAGCTGGGGTTGTTCAAGGTGTATCCTGAGGGCTCCTACATGGCGGGAGAGAGGGTGAAGTAGTTGAGGGCAGGCGCTAGGGATTAGAGGTGTGGGCAGGGCTGTCCAGGCCTCACCTTGTTGCCTGTGGACTCGCGGGCCCAGGCAAGACCAGGTTGGTCTGTTGCATCCGCTGGGGCGACTGGAATTGCCGGAGGTTCATAGTGGCAGGTTCGGGCACTGGAGCAGGCACCTGTGGGGCAGGGGGTGAGCACGGGTCCCCATGGGGCCCCCCCAGGACCCTGCCCGGCCAGCCAGCTGCGCCCCAGAAGCCTCCTCCACCTCCCAGAGCGCTCACTTCGGGGGTTGATGCTGCGCTGCGCTGTGCCGGCTGAAGCCGGACTCACGCTCCTGTCCTCGGGCCAGCACGGGCAGGAACTCATTCCCCTGTGGAGGCAAAGCAGTCGCTGGCATGGAGCCCCTCCACCTCCCAAGCCCCCTCTCAGCTGCCCCCCGCCCTCCAGGACCCCGCCCACGGACAGACGCTGACACCAGCAACCCCTCCCGTGACCGGCTTACACGAGGGTAGTTTACGGGAGCAAAGTCCGACTTGGCGACACTGCGGTGGGGACAAGGACCTGGGGAAAGGCCGAGGAGCATCACCCCAGAGATAGCTGCATCCTTCTGGGTGACACGCACCCTTCCCGATTCCACATCCGCCATACGCCCCCAGCCCCGGACTGCCCCTGAAGCACTGATGATGGGACAGCTTGGTTTTTTCTTGGGGGGGCAAAGGACGTGACATGTGACATCGAATTGGGAGGCCAAAGCTGTCCATGGTGGCGAGCCCTGCCTTGGAATCTCAGTATTCTCATTTATATAATGGGGGGGAAGGGCAGGGTCAGAGCCCTAGTACAGTGAGGGAGTTTGCTTTGCATGTGGCCGCCCGGAGTTCAATTCCCAGCATCCCGTATGGTCCCCAAAGCCCTCCAGAAGTGATCCCTGGGCTCAGAGCCAGGAGTAAGTCAGGTATGGCAAAAAAAAAAAAAAAAAAAAAAAAAAGATAAAATAAAAATGGGAAAGTTGAATCCACATCAAGGTTTTCTCTCTCTGGTGTGTTTGAACAGGCTGATCAGACTTTTGGAATGTGCTGGAAAGCCCCGGATAGAAAGGGTTCATTTTCCCCTGGGGATCCTGCGCCAGGCGCCAGGGCTCACCGGGTCCCACGGGCAGGGCCTGGGAAGGCGGCTGGAAGACAATAGGGTTCTTGGCCGAGTCTACCGTGAAGCCACTCTCCTCCTTGGGGCCGATGGATTTCTTCTGCAACAGATCTGCAAGGATCTCTGTTGGGGGTTGACCCCACCCACGGGCTCTCCTGAAACCCACCCAGGGCCTCATTGGGTAGAGAAGAGGCTGGTTCCAAGGATTCAGAGATGGACCAGAAAAACAGTACCGTGGGCAGGGCATTTGCCTTGCACGCAATCGACCCCAGTTCAATCCCCTGGCATCCCATTTGGTTTCGCCAGCCCTGCCAGGTGTGACCCCTGAGTGCAGGGCCAGGAATAAGCCCCTGAGCATCGCTGGGCATGGCCCAGACACAACAATCAAACTATGAAAACAAGGATTTGGAGACCCTGACACAGCAGGGTGCACCCCGGGAAGAGGGATTCATGAGTGCAGAGACACAAAGGGGCAAGAGACAGATGTCAGCCCCTCCCAGGCAAATAACCTACTGTGGGGCTGGCAGGCAAGCTAGGCGACGGTCAGCCGGACTGGGTTCCCCAGAATTGCCTGCCTGTCCTTCGCTTGCCGTGGGGGTTTCTCTTCATTAAAGCTCTCTCCAGACCCCCCAACCCCCAGTGCCTCTCCCAGGGGCTGCAATCAAGGGCGCTGAGCCAGAGGGAGACCTAGCTCAGACAGATGTGTGCCCACCTGGCTGGCTTGGAGGCTCCCCTGGTGTACTTGGAATTATACTCGGACACCATGAAAGCGGGGCCCTAGAACACAGAAGGTGGAGCACTGTGGGTGTGAGCCGGAAGCGGGTGGGTGCCCCAAGCTGAGGGACTGTGTGGGTGCTGAGAGCCAAGCGAGCCACAGGGTCCAAGGCAGAACACAGCACAGACACACAGGCTCCCGACAGCACAGCCCCGAGCCCAGGCACCACCGGGGACCAGGTGCGCCCGTGACGCTGCCCACCCAGTGCCACCCCAGCCCCGATGTAATGAGCAGCAGCATACAGAGGCGGCCCCGCTCTAGTCCTGAGACAGCTGCTGTCGTGGAAGTGCCGGCATTCAAAGCCTGAGCACCCCCACACCCTTTGTTTTCCGAGAGCCCAGGCCCTCCTCAGGGCTGCCCACTCACGTGCCGGCTATTCTCCCACTCCAGGGAGCCCTTGTCCGGCTGCTGGTGGAGCAGGGGCACGTCCTTGGGCTCCAGTCCCGTGATGCTCTGGCGGCCCGTAGTCCTGAGTATCGAAATGGACCTTCCTGACCTGTGGGGAGGAGCAGCCGGTGACCCCACCATAGGACCGCCAGGGCGTTCCTCATCTAACTGTGGGGTGGGGCGTTTATGACCCTGCTCCACTCCGAGCCAGGCAGGTGTGGCTGTGGAGTCTCAGAGGATTCGCCTGTCTGTCCGTCCATCCCGGGGTCTGTCCGTCCATCCCAGCGGCGAAGCCCAGCACTTGCTCCTCACTGTGCCCCAGCCAACTTGCCTCCTTGGAGCTGTCCCTCTTCACCCCACTCTCTGCTGCCTCAGGGCCTTTGCTCGTGCTGCCTGCACGGCCTGGGGCACCCCCTTGCCCAGCCGCACTGAGGGAGCCGCTAAGCCCTTTTGAGTCTCTGTCCAGAGGAGTGTCCGCAACGGGCGCTTTCTCCGCCCTCTCCTTCTCCACCTTCTCTCTCTCTGCCCCTGCCTCTTCCTTTCTCTTTCTCCCTGTGGTCCCCTTCCGGCACCAAGCGTTCCGAACAGATGGGTGGGACGAAGGAGTGTCCGTTCCGTGATGATGATAGCAAGAGTGAGGGTTACAGTGGCGGTGGAAATGGCGGTGCGGAAGGTGGTGACACAGATGGTGAGCCGGGCGGTGAGGTGTAGTTGCGGGGGCTGGGAGAAGTGGTGGGCATGGGGACGTCATGCTACGAGGCGGGTGGGGACAGAGGGGAGGGGAAATGGTGGGGGGAGGGGCGGGGAGAGATAGGAGGAGGAGGTGATGGTGGGGGAGAAGGGAATGGTGATGTTCCAGTGGAGGTGTGATGGTGGAGGTGCCGGAGGTGAGGGGGGGGGGGGGCGGTCGTGGAGGGGAGGTGAAGGCAGGGGGTGAGGACAAAGGTGATAGAGGCATGTGGACCCCCCACCCCAATGTGGCTCCCCACGCCCATTCATCTCAGCCTAGGCCCTCAGTGATGTAACCCCTGCCAGCTGGGGGCTCCCCGCCTCCCTCCAGCTCAGGGGCTTGGGGGGAGCCCAGCACTCACCTCCTTGAAAGGGACAGCGGACCTGACGGTTTCCAGAAGCGGACAGGGTCTGGTGTAGGCTGCGCGGGGCGGGGCTTTGCCGTCAGGTATCTCCAGGGGCCTGTAGTTCTGGCTGTTCAGGGTCTGGAAACTGTCCCGGTATTTCTCCCTGGGGGCGGGGCGGCCTCTAGCCTGGGCAGTGCTGGTCTCTGGGCGCTTCCCACCGCCCCCTGCCCACTGCCTTGAGGTCCCATGGGGATGTTGTTCTGGGGTGCAGCCCCGACCCCCACCTCATGTCCGTCCCCCCAGAAAGCCTCCTGCAGGGTGGAGGTGGTAGGTGGGGGCAGCCCTTACCCCTTCGCTGGGCCATCCAGGGAGACCGAGGGCTGCAACTTGGTCTCGTAGCCGGTACCCTTGTGGCTACCCACGCGGGGGCTGGAAATCCTCCCGGCCTGTGGGGGTGCAAGTGGGGGCAGAGGCAGGGGAAAGGTCAGGGCTCAGGGCCCAGCGAGGCCTCAGGGGTCACGGGGGCCCTACAGACAGGGGCTAGTGTGGCAGGACTCCAACGAGCTTGGCCTTTGGGGACAGTGGCAGCAGGAAGCGGGACGGGAACTGGTCAGTGGGGGCAGCGTCATAGGCTGGACCCCAGGGAAGGAGGCGGCGAGGGACAGCACAGGTATGGACCGGTCAGGTGAGCAGAGTGTTGGGGTGTCTCTCACTGTCTCGGATCAGGCTGGGCAGCTCTGGTTCTCAGGAAGACCCTCGATCTCCCTGGGGCCTGCCGCTCTTACCATAGG